>UESW01004836.1:431264-449546 GCA_900491605.1 Calamus simplicifolius
CCTAATCTCTAACGGCTATTTTTCTTTGTGTGTAGAAGTATCCAAGCATCTCATAATGGCTATATTTTCCAACTAAACTTGGATTAAGAGATCTATAAAAAGGGGAAATCGTCCGTTTGAAAAGAAGAAAGAGAAGAAAAAGAGAGAAATATTTGAAAAATAAGAATCTTGAAAGAAAGAGAGAGAAATCAAAGGAAATCTCAGAGCTCAAATCCATCAATCCAAAAAGTTCAAAGAGAAATCCAAAGCATTCAAATCAAATCAAGAGATTTCCAACATTTGAAGAGAAAGAAAAAACCCCAAATCCTCAACTTCTCAACTGCGTGAAGAATCTGAGCTGAGGCCTGATTCACCTTCAAAGGAGAAGAGGAAAAGAAGAAAAGAAGAAAATCAACATTCAAAGAGCTTCAAACAGGCTTTTCTTACCCTTTTATTTTATTAAATATCTGCTCTTTAAGGAGCTTTTGTATTGTATTAAACTTTATTATTTTTGTTGTTTGCTAATTCAATCAGGGGATTGAATTAGTGGAGGTAGTATACCTCGGGACAAGCTAAGGATAGCTTGTGTTTGGGTTTTGTGCTGGTGAGCCCGGTAAAACCAGCTGGGTTCGTTGTGATCCCGGGGGAAACAACAAGTTTGAGTTGTGAGCTTGTAAAACAACTCGGCTGTAATCAAGGGATTATAGTGTGGACCCAAGTGACTTGGGAGTGGACGTAGGTGTTGGATACACCGAACCACTATAAAATCTTTGTGTTTGCCGTGCTTTATCTCTCTCTTCTATCTATTTGTGCTTAGCATTATCTTGCACTAATCTCCTTTATTTCAAAGCACATTTTAAAAGGCTTAAATTTTTAAGAACCCAATTCACCCCCCCTCTTGGGTTGCCATCTGGGCCAACAATTGGTATCAGAGCTTGTGCTCATTTTTATTTGATCAAACGATCAAGAGCTAAAGATCCAAATGGCAGCTCAAGCTGGATCTTCATTTGCTGAAGGTCATCCACAAATAGACCTCCTTTATTTAATGGTTCAAACTTCTTATTGGAAAGCTAGAATGAGATTTTTATTCAAGCTTTAGATTATGAATTATGGAGTGTAATCATTAATGGACCTAGCACACCCACACAGTAGATGGTTCAATAGTTCCTAAACCCGAAAGGGATTGGAATGAAATGATAGGAAAATGGCTCAGCTAATGCAAAAGCCATGAATGTTTTATATTGTTCTTAGATGCTAATGAATTTAATCGAATTTCTACATGTATTTCCGCAAAAGAAATTTGGGATAGATTAGAAGTTACCCATGAGGGTACTAATCAAGTTAAAGAATCAAAGATTAATATTCTTGTGCATAAATATGAATTGTTTAGCATGGAACAAACTGAAACCATAACATGCATGTATACTAGATTTACTGATATTGTAATGGTTTAAAGAGTCTTGGCAAGACCTATACTAACTCTGAATTGGTTCGTAAAATTCTTAGGTCTCTTCCAAGATCATGGGAAGCAAAGGTGACTGCAATCCAAGAAGCCAAGACCTAATACCTTACCTTTGGAGGAGCTACTTGGATCCTTATGACCCATGATTGACCATGAAGCAACATAAGAGGAGGAGTCAAAAGAAGAAGACAATTGCCCTTAAGGCTGCAGAAATTGAGGAAAGCAGCAGTGAGGATGATGATGATGAGACAGCTCTTCTTGCAAGAAATTTAAGAAATTTATGCAAAGAACCCTTCCACAAGAAAAAATTTGGAAAAAGATGGAAGGAGAAAAAGAAAAAGAAAGGACAAGGACAAAGAGAAAGACCCCTGATATGTTATGAATGTAAGAAACCGGGGCATTTAGATATGACTGTCCTCAATTGAAAAAGGTTACAAGAAAAGAAAAAGCATATGTTGCAACATGGAGCGATAGTGATGAATCCTCTTCCGAGGAAGGAACAAAAGAAGTTGCCAACATTTGTTTTATGGCAAATGACGATGAGGTAAGTACTGAAAATGACTTTACTTTTGATGAATTATTTGATGCATTTAATGAACTAGTTAGTGATTTTAAAGTTTTGAAAAAAAAGCAAATCTTTGAAAAATGATAATTTAAATCTTGTCAAAGAAAAGATAAACTAACTCATGAAATTAAAATTAAAATCTGAAAATAAAATTTGCTAAAAGAAAAAGAATCAATTTCAAATGAAAATGTTATTTAAAGAAAGAAGTTGATAAATATAAAAATATAGTTGATAAATTTACATATAGCTCTGAAAAACTTAATTTTATTGAGTAATCAAAGAGCTATTTGATAAGGCTGGATTAGGTTATAGGCCTAACAAGAAACAAAAGTATGTTAAAAATTCTTTAGAAAGAACAAGAGTAAAATGATGTTTCATGTTATTGCTGTAACAAGAAAGGACATAAATCCTATGAATGTAATTTTAGAAAAATTAATAAGAATTTAAATTTAAAAAGAAAATATGGGTTCCAAAAGGAACAATCTTTGTTGCTACTAACCATGAAGGACCCAAGAAAGCTTGGGTACCTAAACATAAAGTTTGATCATTGCAGGAGTGTCTTGCGGCCAAAAGATCAAAAGAAAGTGGTATCTTGATAGTGGCTGCTCAAGGACATGACGGGTGACAAGGATCAATTCATCACCCTTGAATAAAAGAGGAGGAGTTGTTACGTTGGTGATAATGGTAAAGGCCAGATTATGGGTTTGGTAAAATTCAATAACTCCCTCCACTTTTATAGAAAATGTCTTTATGTTAGATGGTTTAAAGCATAATTTAATTAGTATTAGCCAATTGTGTGATAAAGGTTTCAAAGTATCATTTGAAGCTTCTATCTGCACTGTTTCTAATCCATTGATAATAGCATTGTATTTACTGGAAATAGAAATGGCAATGTATACTTAATTGATTTAGACAATTTGTCTAGTATCATTGCTTAGTTGCTGATAATGCTAATATGAATGAGATTGGATGGTTATGGCATCGTAGATTAGGTCATGCAAGCACACACCTAATTTCAAAATTAATTAGAATGGATTTAGTTAAAGGCTTCCAAATAGATTTTGAAAATAACAAATTTGTGATGCATGTCAATTTGGAAAACAAACTAGAAACTCTTTCAAATCTAAAAATGTTGTTTCACTTCTAGGCCATTAGAGCTACTTCACATGGACCTTTTTGGACCTACTAGAACCACTAGTCTAGGAGGAAAGAAATATGGTCTTGTGATGTAGATGATTATTCTAGATACACTTGGGTATTATTTTTAGCTCATAAGATGAGACTTTCTCAATATTTCTGAAATTCTTCAAGAAAGTCACAAATGAGAAAAAACACCATAGTGTCTCTTAGAAGTGATCATGGCACTGAATTTGAAAATCACTTATTTGAAAATTTTGCATTGAAAATGGCATTAATCATAATTTTTCTGCACCTAGGACACCACAACAAAATGGAGTTGTAGAAAGAAAAATAGGACTTTAGAAGACATGGCCCGTACCATGCTATGTGAAAGCAACCTACCAAAGTACTTTTGGGCGGAAGCTATAAACACGGCATGTTACATTCTTAATAGAGCCCTAATTAGGCCAATCCTTAAGAAAACACCTTATGAACTATGGAATAATAGAAAACCTAACATTAGTTATTTTCATGCATTTGGTTGTAAATGTTTCATTCATAATAATGGTAAAGATAATCTTAGGAAAATTTGATGCAAAATCTGATGAAGGCATATTCTTAGGATATTCAACAACTAGTAAAGCCTATAGAGTATTTAACAAGAAACTTAATTGTAGAAGAATCTATTCATGTAGTTTTTGATGAATCTTTAGCATCAAGTTCAGAAAAGATTGATGATGAGGAAGATACAAATTTGAGAAAGAGATATTGAAAAATTAAATATAGATGTATCTTCAGATCATGAACAAGAAGCTAAAGATGATGATTCACCTAGGGTTGATGTTATTGATACTAATCATAATGATGTAGATCTTCCTAGAGATTGGAGATATGCTTATGGTCATCCTAAGGAATTGATTATAGGTGATCCATCTCAAGGAGTAAGAACTAGATCATCTATGAGAAATATCAATAATCATCTTGCATTTGTATCTCAAATTGAACCTAAAACTATTGAAGAAGCTGAAAAAGATATAATTGGATGTTAGCTATGCAAGAAGAATTAAATCAATTTACTAGGAATAATGTATGGTCCTTAGTTGATAGACCTAAAGATCATTCTGTTATAGGATCTAAATGGGTATTTAGAAATAAATTAGATGAAAATGGCATAGTAATTAGAAATAAAGCTAGATTAGTTGCAAAAGGATATAATCAAGAAGAAGGAATTGATTTTGATGAAACCTTTGCACCTGTAGCTAGATTAGAAGCAATTAGATTATTACTTGCATTTGCATGTCATATGAATATCAATTTATTTCAAATGGATGTTAAAAGTGCATTTTTAAATGGTTTTATAAATGAAGAAGTTTTTGTAGAACAACCACCTGGTTTTGAAGATCATGAATTTTCAAATCATGTTTTTAAATTGCACAAAGCACTATATGGTTTAAAACAAGCACCTAGAGCTTGGTATGATAGATTAAGTAAATTTCTAATTGAAAATGATTTTACTAGAGGAAATGTAGATAAAACTTATTTTTGAAAAGAAAAGATAAAGATTTATTAGTAGTACAAATATATGTGATGATATTGTATTCGGTGCTACTAACAATCTTTTATGTCAAGAATTTGCTAAGTTAATGCAGGGTGAATTCGAAATGAGCATGATGGGAGAACTCAACTTCTTCCTAGGACTTCAAATCAAACAAAGAAAGAGGGATTTTCATCAACCAAACAAAGTACACAAAGGAAATTCTCAAGAAGTTTGGAATGGAATCAATCAAACCCCTTGGAACACCAATGAGTCCTTCATGCAATTAGACAAAGATGAAGATGGTAAGAAAGTAGATCAAAAATACTATAGAGGTATGATCGGATCTCTACTTTACTTAACTGCAAGTAGACCTGATATATGTTTGCTGTTTGTCTATGTGCTAGATTTCAATCAGAACCTAAAGAATCTCACTTAATTGCTGTTAAAAGAATACTAAGATATCTAAGTGGAACTAAAAATGTAGGATTATGGTATTCTAGAGACTCAACACTGAACTTAATTGCATATTCTGATTCTGATTATGCTGGATGTAAACTAGATAGAAAAGTACAAGTGGTGCATGTCAATTCTTAGGAAGTAACTTAATCTCTTGGTTTAGCAAAAAGCAAAATTCGGTTGCATTATCAACTGCTGAAGCAGAATATGTTGCAGCTGGAAGTTGCTGTGCTCAAATCCTTTGGATTAAGCGACAACTTGAAGATTATGGCATAACACTTGATAAAACTCCTATTAAATGTGATAATACAAGTGCAATAAATTTAACTAAAAATCCAATTCAACATTCAAGAACTAAACACATTGAAATTAGATATCATTTTATTAGAGAACATGTAGCTAATGGTGAAATTTGTCTTGATTATGTTAATACTGAAGAACAATTAGCTGACATATTTACAAAACCTTGAGTGAAGAGATTTTGTTATCTTAGAGGAGATTAGGGATTTGTGATCCTTTGGAATGATTTTGAAACCCTTAAGGAATGATTATCTAGAATTCAATTAATTTCTTGAAGATCCTTTCAATTTTAAGGACAATTTATCTAGACATTGAACAATTTGATTCTCACATTCCAAAGATTTTATCAAAAATTTATTGATTTTATTTGACAAGTTTCGATGTTTGAAACTCTTTATTTTTTTTCTGAAACTGTCAGTGGAGTCGACACCTTAATTTGTGGAGTCGACACCTTGTCTGTGTCGCTCTCGTCTTGACCTTGGAGCCGACACCCGCTTAAGCGGAGCCGACTCCAGTTCGGGCGCTAACTGTGTTAGCGACTTGGAGTCGACACCCGACTTTGCGGGAGTCGACACCTGGTGGTCCCAAATTGATTTATTAGGGCAGAGTCGACACCTTCTCATCCCCAATCATTTCCAAACCTTTTCCAAAACCTCTCCAACCTTCCAAAACTAAAATTCTTCAAATCAACCATTCCCTAGGATTCTATGGCACCTAAGCGTAGGGGATCGTCTTTGAGCTCCCGTGACTACAAGGAAGCGGACGGTGAGCGCCCGTCCGTGAACCTCTCCGAGCGATGATTCCTCTTCAACCACTCTGACAATCCTAGCCCCTCCTCTCCACAAGTAGATACCCTAGCTGGCGAGTATTACCATGGGAAGGAAGGTAGATTTTGATTTTTTTGAAGCCGAGGGTTTTGATTGGAAGACAAATCAAGGACTTGGCTGGGATAAGGTATGTTCCTTAGATGTACCTACTTATCCAGCCTTGTAAAGGAATTTTACTTCAATTTATCAAGGGGAGATGGTGGATTAGTAGTATGGTAAGAGGAAAGAGAATCATCTACTTCCGAGATTTTAGGAAATCTTTTAGAAATTCCTGTTGTAGGGATGATTGCTACTATTCATAGTGACAGAGCAGGAGCATTATCAAGGATGTTAGGTAGAGATTTCACTGAATTTGAGAAATTAGGGCAAATCAGTTGCCTCTTGAACTTAGACTGTTGCATAACATATGTGGTAGGATCTTATTTTCCAAGACTGGACGTTTTGAGTATGTCTCAGAGCGAGACATATTGTTATGGACAGTATCTTGACGGGTCAGCCAGCCAATTTAGCAGGGATGATGATATGGTACATGGCTGAGGCTGGGGCAAGAGGAGATCTTCATTGCCTTATGGGATGATCCTTACCATGGCATTTAGAAGTCAAGGGGTTGTTATTCTGAGAATGAACCTTTGAAAACCTTAGACACACCGATTATTACAGCCTGGCTACTGTGCATAGAATGGATTTGTGAAAGTGGATGGTAGATGGGAAAGAAAGAGTAATCTGGATGAGAGAGCGGCTGACATTGGAGCCACTGCACCTTCTGAGGCAGGTCCTTCAGTGAGGCATCCTTCATCAGAACTAGCAGATCATCACCACCACAAGCACCTACTCCCTGCATCTGTACCAGTGTCTACTCCTTCTATTGGTTTTTCTGATGTTCAGCTGGAGCAACTTAAGGATTATTTTGTACTCAAAAAGAAGAGATAAAGACTGAGTTAGATAGCAGTTTTATGAACTTGAGAGAGACTCTCTATTCCTTGGATGATAGAATCAGCAAGATTGAGTCCACTCTTAGTTCTTCTTCGGAATCTTTGAAAACTGATTTCAAGAATATTTTTGAAGAACTTAAAAAGATTGGAGGTAGATTCAGAAACTTATTCCAAATGTAATGCAGAACTTCAAGACAAAATTGTTACTGCATGTGCATTTGTTGATAGAAGACTAAAGGCATTTGTCCAAACTCAAAGTGAAGGAATGGAAAAAATATTAGAAGAATTGCAAAGACTACTTAGAACTCATTTTTGATTATGTTGTAATGAAGTTCTTTTAATGTTATTAAAAGATAATGTTTTGTTTAGTTTTGATGTAATGAAGTCTTTTATGTAATATGATGCTTGACTTTCTGAAGTATGTAATAAACTTTTTGATACTTAATGAATATCATTTGATCTTTGAAGCATCTCTCAATTTTATTTTATTTGAAACTTTTAACCTTTTTGTTGATTACAAAAAAGGGGAGAAGTATTTGACATATGTATATGCATTAAGAAGATTAATCAATTGATATTTAATTGACTGTATAGAGAAGAAGCTTAATTGACTTAAATTGATAATTCTATATGTACATTAATAGGAAGAAGCTTAATTGACTTAATTTGATATGACAGTTTAATTGGTATCAAACATTAAACACATATGAGAAGTAATTGATAGTTGTATATGCATTTATTGTTAAAGGGAAGAAAAGATGTTAAAATAAGTGTCATAGGGGGAGCTACTTCATTCAGGGGGAGCTTACCTATGAGAACTAAATATTTGAGAAATTTGATTTAAATTCTTATTGTTTAATCATGCATATACTAAATGTTTTTATAATCATCAAAAAGGGGGAGATTGTTGACCCAATTATTGATTTTGATGATTAACAAAAGACATGAGTATATTAACTATGTTTCTGATAGATTTAATAAGTGCTTCAGGGGTTAAAAATGTTTAATCAATCAAAAGGAATAAAGGAATAAGTTTTGAATCAAAATTTTAAAGGAATTTTTTCAAAGTTCAGATCTTAGAGTCGACACCCAAATAGTCAGGAGCCGACCCTAAGGCGTATCAGAAGATTTCTGAATTTTTGGCACGGTCCGGAGTCGACACCCAGAGTTTTGGAGCCGACTCCAACCTGAGATACAGAGAAGTGCATTCTGTTTCAGTTTTCGGAGCTGATACCTAGAATTCGGGAGCCGACACCTAAGAGTTCGGGAGCTGACACTTGAGTTTCTGAGCCGACTCTAACCTGAGAACAGAGAGCGTGTTTTTATGGACATTTTGGAGCCGACACTCTTGGATTTGGAGCCGACTCCCGAAAGCGATGAGCTGACACTTAACTTTCTCGGAGCCGACTCCTCAACAACTTTTTATTTGCTATTTTTGGATACCCGATCTGGAGCCGACACCTGAAAAGTTGGAGCCAACTCCAACCTATCAGGAACGGATTTTCAATTGTCAGAACGGACTCCAACGGTACCATTTTTCCACCTAATCTCTAACGTTATTTTTCTTTTGTGTAGAAGTATCCAAGCATCTCACAATGGCTATATTTTCCACCTAAACTTGGATTAAGAGATCTATAAAAAGGGAAAATTGTCTGTTTGAAAAAGAAGAACAGAGCAAGAAAAGAGAGAGAAATATTTTTGAAAAACCAAAGAATCTTGAGAAAGAAAGAGAGAGAAATCAAAAGGAAATACTCAGAGCTCAAATCCATCAATCTCAAAAAGTTCAAAGAGAAATCCACAAGCCTCTCAAGATCAAATCAAGGAGATTCCCAACATTTGAAGAGAAAAAGCAAAAACCCCAAATCCTCAACTTCTCTACTGTGTGAAGAATCTGAGCTAAGGTTGATTCATTCCTTCAAAGGAGAAGAGAAAAAGAAAAAAGAAGAAAAGCATACATTCAAAGAGCTTCAATCAGGCTTTTCTTACCCTATTTATTTTATTGAATATCTGCTAATTTAAGGAGCTGTTTAAGTGTTGTATTGAAATCTTTATTATTTTCAAACTGTTGTTTGCTAATTCAATCAGGGGATTAAATTAGTGGAGGTAGTATACCTCAGGACAAGCTAAAGATAGCTTGTGTTTGGGTTTTGTGCTGGTGAGCCTAGTAAAACTAGCTGGGTTCGTTGTGATCCCGGGAAAAAAACAAGTTTTGAGTTGTGAGCTTGTAAAACAACTCGGCTGTGATCAAGAAGATTATAGTGTGGGCCCAAGTGCTACTTGGGAGTGGACGTAGGTGTGGATACACCGAACCACTATAAAATCTTTGTGTTTGACGTGTTTTATCTCTTTATCTCTTCCTATCTCATTATTTGTGCTTAGCACTTATCTTGCACTCAATCTCCTTTATTTCAAAGCACATAACTTTAAAAGCTAAATTTTTAAGAACCAAATTCACCCCCCCCCTCTTGGGTTGCCATCCGGGCCAACACTGAGGGGACTCCAAGTCCGAGGCCAAGGGGACATGGGGTCTGCGGCTGAGGGGACTTGAGGTCCAGGGGGCCACGGAGGCCGAGGGGACATGAGGTCTGAAGCTGAGGAGACATGAGGTCCGAGGTCGAGGGGACTCCGGCTCCGAGGCCGAGGGGACTTGAGTCCAAGGCCGAGGGGACTCCACGTCCGAGGTCGAGGGGACATGGGGTCCGTGGCCGAAGGGACTTGAGGTCCGATGGGGCCTCGGAGGCCGAAGCTGAGGGTTCCGTCAGTTACTCTCGCTAGCCTGTACAATGCTTCATCGGCCATATTAGATGCCCTCTCGCTCCTAAGACAATGCGGGCCCACCCCTGTGAGGCAAAAGGGGTGTAAGTTCTCCGGTTGCTGATCCTGCCGTGCCGCTAATTGTCGAAGGGCATGTGCCTCTGGGTGCAACGATGTCATAGTGCAGGTGACCTAGGCGCTGAAGCGTCGCCACCTCTGCCAACCATCATATCTACGGAGATCTGCCTCGAGATGGGAGCGTCCTCTCGAAAGCCCCGAAAAGCAACCACCATCATTGCCATCATGGTGTTGGCGCCAGCGACGTCTCGCTATTGGGCGAAGCGAGGTGCCTCACGTGCCGGGCACCTGTGAAGGCGACTGCACCTATAGCGGGAGTTCGCGTGGACGGTTAGGTAAGGCGGGATGATTTGAAACTGATAAGTTGGGGGGAAGGCTTCGAGTCTCGTCATTCTGCCCCGAGATTGTCTTCTTCCTCAGCCCTTGCTTATCTTTGTCTTCCTCCCGAGAACTTGTCCCAGCTGCTTTCCTAATCCAGGTAGTTCTTCGATCGTTTCTAGCTCCACTTCTAGCTTTCCCATGGCTTCTTCTCCATCTTGGACCTCTTCTGCCGCTCCTGAGGATCAGATTTCCTCTTCGAGGTTTCGTGCCTCTCCATCTCCTACCCTTTCATAGTCCTCCTCCTCCACCCCTTCCGAGGACCATGTTCCTCTCTCACAATGGCGAGTCGCTGGCCAGGCTCCTGCCAGGACGCCCGGCGGCCACCGGCACCTCCTCGAGGGTGGGGGCGAATCTCGACGGGGACCGCCTCCATGGTAACGGGCCAGGACTTGGCGAATATTAGGGCCCGTTACCAAAACCCTAGAGATATTGGGCTCTTCCTTCCAACCCCCGATGAGTGTCCTCCCGATCTGGTAGGATCGCCATCTATGAGGTCTCCCTCAGGATAGGTTTCCGTATACCCTACCACCCTTTTTTCCTCAATCTCCTTGACCGATACTCCCTAACCCCTGCCAGTTGATTCCGAACTCCATTTGGACCATCTATGGCTTCATCGTTCTCTGCCATTTCATGGTATCGAGCCCAGACTTTCCCTCTTCCGCTGCTTCTACACCCTCCGGCAACAGTCGGGTTGGTGGCTGTTCCAGCCTCGGCCTGGCCGAGCCTTGAAACTTTACCTACCCTCCTCTGTTAAGGGATGGAAATCCCACTTCTTTTTTGCTGACCTTGAGGGGAGAAGTTGAGATGGGGGATCCGGACTTGAGGCCAAATAAAGATTAGTCAGTGATCCCGAGGGACAGGGAGGCACTTGGGCCGCTCTTGACGGCCGAGATCCCTCGGTGCAATCTACTTCTATCAGAGGATAACCTCTGATGCACATGCGTCGTCTCTCGGAGCGGTGAGCGGATGCAAACCCGACCCTTAGCCTATTTCTATTTTTTCTTTTTCACCTTTTCTCTCTCTCTTTTTTTTTACTAACTCTGACTGTGACTTGTAGTGATGAAGATCCCCACTCATACTATCCGAAGGGCCGCGGCCAAGAGGAAGAGGGCCCTCGAGAGCGCCGAGCAGGAGGAGCAGGCCCCGGCCCCTAGCCAACCTTCGGCACAGCCCTCCCCACCGCAAGAGCGCAGAGAGTCGGCGGTCGGCCCTTCCGTCGACCTCACGGTCACACCCCCTAGAGGGAGCGAGGGGGTTGTAGCAGCGGAGCCCGCCGTTCTAGTTGTTGAGCCAGCCCGATCGGCAGAATCAAGCCCAGGTGAAGGCCCCTGGCAGCGGTGGGGCCACCCACAGAGGAAGCGCCAGCAGTTCCCAACCCGGCGCCCGAGGCTGCCGAGGGAGGCGAGGCTGGGGCAATCCCTTCCCGGCCCTCAATGATGAATCACGGTGTAGGGCGGAATGGCTTATCTCCCAAATCATCCTTCCCGAGTTCCAGGAGGAGCTCAGCCAGTTGGGGGCTTCAGCCTTCTTCAGGGAGGCCTTCGTGGCCCTTGTCCGGGTAAGTATTTGCATGACTCAGTAGTTTTTTCCTTGTATCCCATTAGCTTTTGTACTAATTTATTTTTTGATGCAGTCGGCAAACTCCCTGGTGGCCAAGAGAGGTCATCAACCAAGGGTAGATCGTCCTCCGCAGGCTGGCAGGAGGCTGCCGAGGCCCGAGCCTGGGCCGAGAGGGCGGAAGAGGGCAGGGAGGCGGCCGAACACCGGGCGGCAGCCGAGATTGAGTGTGCTCGGGCGGTCTTGGACCAATTGGGGGAGGCCATGGGGGCCGTGACTGCCCAAGACTTCCATATCAGCACACTCACCACTGAAATGAAGGTAGCCGAGGAGAGGGCGAATAAGGCTGAAGAGGAAGCCAGGAGGTTTGATTCTCATGCCATGGAGGGGGAGGCCAAGGTCCACAAGGCAGAAGCCGTCGCGGCTACTGTTGAGGAGAGGGCGGCTGCTGCCGAGGAGAGGGAGCCGAGGCCGAGAAGAGGGCAGAAGAAGCTGTGGACAACTTCCGCAAGTCCACCAGTTTTGCAGACGAGCTAGCCGAAGCCTCCGCGGACGTCTACCTCTAGGGGTTTTGAGATAGCCGAGAGAAGGTGGCCAGGTCCTTGGTCTCCCTGGTCCTTGGAAATAGAACCGGACGAGGTGTCCGAGGGGGCACCGTTCGAAGGTGAGCCCGATGCAGCTGATCCCTAACTTGTACTTTATTTTTATTTTTGTATTGAAGTCCGACTTGGTCGGCATTTTGTAGACACATTTTGAAGTAATGAAATTCTTTCTGAAATTTTTTCATTAGCTAGTGTAGTAATTTCCCCCTCAGCTCGTCGCTGTAGGACCCTTAGGGGCTGCATCGGCACTGGGAGGGGGGTGGCATGTTTGCCTACCATGAGCGAATCCACGACTTAGTTGCTATTTAGGGCCTATTGGCCAGAAGGCAACCCAAGAGGGGGGGAGGGGGGTGAATGGGTTCTTTAAAAAATTTACAATTAAAACTAATTCCACAAGATGAATGTGCACAAGTAAAGTGAGGAGAGTGTGATGCTATGAATGCTGAGCACAAATAAAAGGTGAGAGAGAGGAAGAAGATAAGCATGATAAACAAGGATTTATAGTGGTTCGGTGTTAGCTACACCTATATCCACTCCAAGCAACTCTTGGGTATACACTATAATACCCTGATTACAGAAGAGTTATTTTGCAAGATCACAACCCGAACTTATTGTTTTACAATGGGATCACAACAAACTTAGCCGATTTTCATAGGTTCACCAGCACACAACCTAATACAAGCTAATCTTAGCTTGCCCGAGGTCAACTACCTCAACTAATTCAATCCCCTGATTGAATCAAAAAACAAACAACTCAAGTAATTGTTTACAACAATTTAAAAGCTCCTCAAATGAGCAGATAAATAATATAAATAAAATGAGAATATAAAAGCCTGATTTGAAGCTGTTTGATGTTGAGCTTTTCTTCTTTTCCTCTTCTCTTCTGAATGATCTTTCAAAGCTTGAACTTAGGCACTTAAAGAAAGCTTGGTGAAGAGAAGGTTGAAGAACTAGGGCGCTTGCTTTTCTTCTTCAAATTAATGGAAATCCTTCAGATTTGATCTTAGAAAGCTTTTGGATTTCTCTTCTATCTCTTTTGAACAGTTAGGCTTTGAATCAGAGATTTCCTCTTTGAAATTTCTCTCTTTTCCTCTTTTTCTTCTCTCCTTGTTTAGAACGGTCGGAATCCCCTTTTATAATCTCTCTTATCCATGTTTTTGATGCAAACTAGCCATTGAGAGTACTTGGATTAGTTCAACACACAAAGGCAAAGAGCCGTTGAAGAGTAGGTGAAGAAATATGACCGTTGACCCATTTCTGACAAATCTGAAAATTGACTTTGATAGGTTGGAGTCGGCTCTAATGTTTCAAGGTGTTGGCTCTAAGTCGGATTTCCCAAAATAGTAAGAAAACGTTCGTCGTGGAGTCGGCTCTGGAATTCTGTGGGGTCGATACATCGCGAGCTGGAGTTGGCTCTAATTTCCTTGGGGTCGACACTTAACAGTATCCTAAAAAATATAGTCTATGTTCTCATGTTAGAGTCGGCTCTAATTCTGCTAGTTTCGACTCTAAAATTTGAAGCAAAAAAATAGTTCACTGTATCTCAGGTTAGAGTCAGCTCTAATTTTCTGGGTGTCGACTCTAAACCATGCCGAAAGTGCCAAACAGTTCCGATATGCTCTGGAGTCGGCTCTAATGACTCTGGGTATCGACTCTAAACTCTGAACTTTAACATATACCATTAAAAATTGATTCAAGCCCATTTTTATACAAATTTTGAATATTTAATCTTTCTAAATTCCTGAAACACTTATCAATTTCATTAGTATTATAGGGAATATACTCATGGCTTTTGTTAATCATCAAAATCAATAAGTGGGTCAACAATCTCCCCCTTCTTTATGATGACAAAACATTGAGTATATGCATAATTATCAAAATAAGGAAATTCATAGTTATGCATGAATTTTAATAACTTTAACCAAAAGTAATTCAAATAGAATCTTCAAATGGTATTTTAGTAACATAATTAAGCTCATAATTAAGCTCCCCCTGAGTGAGGTAGCTCCCCCTATGTATGTGCATACAACATATCCATTTTAAGTCCATTTAAGTCCATTTGTATATACACTCTTTCTTCCCCTTTTTGTTATCAACAAAAGGTTAAGAAGTAGGGTAGATATTGCTTAAATCAAAATCAATACAAGAATTGAATAACTCAAAATTTAAAATGCAAGTATCAAGATTGATTTTATATAATATTCATTGAGTACAAAATATCAAGTACATATAATATGTCAAGACAAGATAGTCACTACAAGATACATTGTTTCTAATTACATCAAAATGATATCATTTGTCCTAGATACAAACTAGTTTTCATATGCTAAACTAGAAATCTAAGGAAAGCTTGAGATAGATTCAATTTGATTGGTTTGAAGTAGAGTTGAATTGGCTTGGCTTGGGGAAAGGATCATCTCAGAATCTTCTTAAGTTCTGCCAAAATCTGCCCATTCCTTTTTCTTGAATCTTCATAAAGTCATTAAGCATTTTCTCAACTAATAAAGTAGCAGTTGTGACTTTCTCTTGAAGTTCTGCATTGCATCTAGAATAAGTCAGAGTCACCTCCAATGTCCTTGATTTATCAAATATTAACTTTAGGTCTGTCTTCAAGGTATCTGAGGATGTACTAAGTGATGACTCAATCTCATTAACTTTTTCTTCCAAAGAGTAGCATAGCTGCCTTATCCCCAAAAGTTGATTTCTCACATCATCCTTAATTTTGGCTTCATGATCAGCTAACAAAGCTTTAAGCTACTCAATCTGCCTCTTAGAAAATTTAGAAGAATCTTGGACAAAGGTTGTAGCTGCTGGTGCTGCTGGGGGTCCTGAACTGCTCGGTCCAGGTGATGAGTACCTCATAGATGGTCCTGCCTCTGAAGGACTAGGGATTGCAGTCTCAGCATCAGCTTCCCTTTCTTCTACATGCCATTTCCTTTCCCATTGCTCATTTACTTTCTTAAATCCCATACAGTGTAGAGTAGCACTGTTATAGTAATTCGTATGTCTTAATTTCTTCATTGGCTCATTTTCCAAAATGTTACTCCTTGACTTTGAAAAGCCAAAGTCAATATCATTCCATAGGGCAAGGTTGATCTCTTCTTGCTACTGGCCTCAACTATATATCCAATCATCATACCGGCTAAATTTATAGGTTGACCCATAACAACACAATCCATAACTATAATGTCCCTTTCAGAAACATACTCAAATCTCCCAATCTTAGGAAATAAAAGCCTACTGCAAATATTGTGTAACAGTCTTAATTACAAGGATAATTGATTTGCACTGATTTTCTCAAAATCTATCATATCTTTTCAAGTATTCTTGATAGAACTTCTTCTCTTTCACTATGTGAATTAGCAATCATACCAATAACAGGAATCTCCAATAAATTTCCTAAGATTTCAGAAGTTAGGTGAATCCGTGTTCCCCTAACAAAGCTAACAATTCATCTATCTCCTCTACTCAAATTGTGATAGAATTCCTTCACTAAGCCTGGGTAGGTAGGGACGTCTAGTGAACATACCTTTTCCCAACCCATATCCCTTAGTTGCTTCCCTAGAGTGAATCCTTCCGAGTCAAAGAAGTTGAAGTCGACCTTCCTTCCAGTGGTGATGGCTTCCCGGCTAGGAGGTCGATATGGGGTGAAGGTGGAGTGAGAATCAAGCTTGGAGTTGAGGAAGAGGAAGTGGAAGACGAACTCGGTGAAGGTTGTCTCGCCAGACGCCGAGCGGTCCTCCTTCCGGTGGTAACGGTCACTCCAATGGCAGATGCACAACGTTTGGATGCCATTAGATGTCAGGAGAGGATGGATTTGAAGGATTTTAGGTTTTGGGACAAATGGAGAGGGATTTGGAGTGGATTGGAGTCAAATAGAAATAAAAAGGTGTCGACTATGCCCTAGAAAAATTAAAACGGGACCACTTAGAGTTGGCTCCCGCAAAGCGAGGTGTCGGCTCTAAATCGCTAACACAGTTAGCGCTCGAAATAGGGTCGGCTCTGCAGTAGCAGGTGTCGGCTCTAAAAACACAGATAGAGAGCACATAAAATTAGAGTCGACTCCAACATTAGTGGTGTCAGCTCCAAGACAGTTTTAGTAAAAAAATGAGAGTTTCAAAGAATCTGAAACTTGTCAAAATGATCATCAAACTTTAGATAAATCTTCCTTAGAATGTGGTAAATCAAGAGGTTCAAATATCTAGATAAATTTTCCTTAGAATCATAAGAGGATCTTCAAGAATATGATTGAATTCTAGATAGTCATTCCTAGGAGATTTAAAATCATTCTAATAGATCACAGACTCCTAATTATCCTCTAAGATAACAAAATCTCTCTTTACTTAAGGGTTTTGTAATATATCAGCTAATTGTTCATCCGTACATACATAATCAAGATAAACATCATTATTAGCTACATGTTCTCTAATGAAATGGTGTCTTATCTCTATGTGTTTAGTTCTTGAATGTTGAATAGGATTTTTTGTCAAATTTATTGCACTAGTATTATCACATCTAATTGGAGTTTTATCAAGTATTATATCATAATCTTCAAGTTGTTGCTTAATCTAAAGAATTTGAGCACAACAACTTTCAGCTGCAACATATTCAGCTTCAGCAGTTGATAATACAATTGAATTTTGCTTTTTGTTAAACCAAGAGATTAAGTTACTACCTAAGAATTGGCACGCACCACTTGTGCTTTTTCTATCCAATTTACAACCAGCAAAATCTGAATCAGAATATGCAATCAAATTTAATGTTGAATCTCTAGAGTACCATAATCCTACATTTTTAGTTCCACTTAAATATCTGAGAATTTTTTTACAGCAATTAAGTGAGATTCTTTAGGTTCAGACTGATATCTAGTACATAAGCATACAACAAACATAATATCAGGTCTACTAGCTGTTAAATAAAGTAGAAAACCAATCGTACCTCTATAATATTTTTGATCTACTTGCTTACCATCTTCATCTTTATCGAGTTTGCATGGACTCATTGGTGTGCCAAGAGGTTTAACTGATTCCATACCAAACTTCTTAGAATTTCTTTAGTGTATTTTGTTTGGTTGATGAAAATTCCTTCTCTTTCTTGTTTGATTTGAAGTCCAAGGAAGAAGTTGAGTTCTCCCATTATGCTCATTTTAAATTCCCCCTACATTAACTTTGCAAAATCTTGACAAAGAAGATTGTTAGTAGTACCAAATACTATATCATCTACATAGATTTGTACTACCAATAAGTCTTTTTCTTTTCTTTTCAAAAACAGGGTTTTATCAACATTTTCTTTAGAAAAATTATTTTCAATTAGAAATTTACTTAGTCTATCATACCAAGCTTTAGGTGCTTGTTTTAAACCATAAAGTGCTTTGTGTAGTTTAAAAACATGATTTAAAAATTTATGATCTTCAAAACCAGATGGTTGTTCAACAAAAACTTCTTCATTTATAAAACCATTTAAGAATACACTTTTTACATCTATTTGAAATAAATTAATGTTCATGTAATATGAAAATGCAAGTAACAACCTAATGGCCTCTAATCTAGCAACAAGCGCAAAGGTTTCATCAAAATTAATTCCTTTCTCCTGATTATATCCGTTTGCAACTAATCTAGCTTTATTTCTAATAACAATGCCATTTTCATCTAATTTATTTCTAAATATTCATTTGGATCCTATAACTGGATAATCTTTGGGTCTATCAACTAGGGTTCACACTTTATTCCTAGT
>UESW01004836.1:454002-534749 GCA_900491605.1 Calamus simplicifolius
AGGAAAGAAATATGGTCTTGTGATTGTAGATGATTATTCTAGATACACTTGGGTATTGTTTTTAGCTCACAAAGATGAGACTTTCTCGATATTCCTGAAATTCTTCAAGAAAGTCACAAATGAGAAAAACAACACCATAGTGTCTCTAAGAAGTGATCATGGAACTGAATTTGAAAATCACTTATTTGAAAAGTTTTGCATTGAAAATGGTATTAATCATAATTTTTCAGCACCTAGGACTCCACAACAAAATGGAGTTGAAAGAAAAAATAGGACTCTAGAAGACATGGCCCGTACCATGCTATGTGAAAGCAACCTACCAAAGTACTTTTGGGCGGAAGCTATTAACACAGCATGTTACATCTTAAATAGAGCTTTAATAGACCAATCATTAAAGAAAACACCTTATGAATTATGGAATGAATAGAAAACCAAATATAAAATACTTTCATGCATTTGGTTGTAAATGTTTCATTCATAATAATGGTAAAATAATTTAGGAAAATTTGATGCTAAATCTGATGAAGGAATTTTCTTAGGATATTCAACAACTAGTAAAGCTATAGAGTATTTAACAAGAAAACTTAGTAGTTGAAAGAATCCATTCATGTAGTTTTTGATGAATCTTTAGCATCTAGTTCTGAAAAGATTGATGATGAGGAAGATACAAACATAATTGAAAAAGATCTTGAAAAATTAATATTGAATGTATCTTCAGATCATGAACAAGAAGCTAAAGATGATGATTCACATAAGGATGATGATGTTATTGATCATAATGATGTAGATCTTCCAGAGATTGGAGATATGCTATAGTCATCCCAAGGAATTGATTATAGGTGATCCATCTCAAGGAATAAGAACTAGATCATCAATGAGAAATATTAGTAATCATCTTGCATTTGTATCACAAATTGAACCTAAAACTATTGAAGAAGCTGAAAAAGATAATAATTGGATGTTAGCAATGCAAGAAGAATTAAATCAATTTACTAGAAATAATGTTGGACTTAGTTGAAAGACCTAAAAATCATTCAGTATAGGATCAAAATGGATTTAGAAATAAACTAGATGAAAATGGCATAGTAATTAGAAACAAAGCTAGATTAGTTGCAAAAGGATATAATCAAGAAGACCAGTTAGATTAGTTACTTGCATTTGCATGTCATATGAATTTTAACTTATTTCAAATGGATGTAAAAAGTGCATTTTTAAATGGATTTATAAATGAAGAAGTTTATGTAGAACAACCACCAGGTTTTGAAGATCATGAATTTTCAAATCACGTTTTTAAATTGCACAAAGCTTTATATGGTTTGAAACAAGCACCTAGAGCTTGGTATGATAGATTAAGTAAATTTTTAATTGAAAATGATTTTACAAGAGGAAATGTTGATAAAACATTTTTTGAAAAGAAAAGAAAGATTTACTTGTAGTACAAATATATGTTGATGATATTTTTGGTGCTACTAACAATCTCTTTGTCAAGAATTTGCAAGTTGATGCAGGGAGAATTCGAAATGAGCATGATGGGAGAACTCAACTTCTTCCTTGGACTCCAAATCAAACAAAGCAAAGAGGGAATCTTTATCAACCAAACAAAATACACAAGAGAACTCTCAAAGAAGTTTGGTATGGAATCAATGAAACCCCTCGGAACACCAATGAGTCCTTCATGCAAGCTGGACAAAGATGAAGAAGGTAAGAAAGGTTGATCAAAAATATTATCGAGGTATAATCGGATCCCTTCTTTATTTAACAGCAAGTAGACCAGATATATGTTTGCTGTTGTTTATGTGCTAGATTTCAATCTGAACCTAAAGAATCACATTTAATTGCTGTTAAAAGAATACTAAGATATCTAAGTGGAACAAAAATGTAGGTTTATGGTATTCTAGAGACTCAACATTAAACTTAATTGCATATTCTGATTCTGATTATGCTGGATGTAAATTAGATAGAAAAAGCACAAGTGGTGCATGCCAATTCTTAGGAAGTAACTTAATCTCATGGTTTAGCAAAAAGCAAAATTCAGTTGCATTATCAACTACTGAAGCTGAATATGTAGCAGCTGGAAGTTGCTGTGCTCAAATCCTATGGATTAAGCGACAACTTGAAGACTATGGTATCACACTTGATAAAACACCTATAAGATGTGATAACAGTGCAATTAATCTAACTAAAAATCCAATTCAACATTCAAGAACAAAACATAGAAATTAGATATCATTTTATAAGAGAACATGTAGCTAATAATGAAATTTGTCTTGATTATGTTAACACTGAAGAACAATTAGCTGACATATTTACAAAACCTTTAAGTGAAGAAAGATTTTGTTATCTTAGAGGAGAGTTAGGGATTTGTGATCCTTTAGAATGAATTTGAAACCTAAGGAAATATCTAGATTTCTAAATTCTTAATTCCTCAAATTTAAGGAAATTATCTAGAATCATATCAATTTGATCTTCAATTCCAATGATTTTTTTAAAATTTTATGATCAATTTTGGACAATTTCAGAAATCTTTTTTTTTCTCTGAAATGGTCTCGGAGCCGACTCGGAGTCGACTCGGTTTCTGCTGAAACTCGGAGTCGACCCCTGTGCGAGTCGACTCCAGTTCGTGCTGTGCGGGAGTCGACCCCACTTTGCGCGAGTCGACTCGGGTGGTCCCAGTCGATTTATTAGGGCAGAGTCGACCCCGTCATTTCATTCTTTCAATCTTCCAAACTCTTCCAAACTTCCAAAACCTCCCAAACTCAAATTCCCTCTGATTAACTTTCCAAGATCAAATGGCA
Source organism: Calamus simplicifolius (assembly GCA_900491605.1). NCBI lineage: Eukaryota > Viridiplantae > Streptophyta > Magnoliopsida > Arecales > Arecaceae > Calamus > Calamus simplicifolius. The sequence goes on from UESW01004836.1 coordinate 456,798, forward strand.
CCTAAAAGAGGATCTATTGGGCGCCCGTGAAGAGGGAAGCGTTCGAGGTGACCCGTCCGCGAGCCTCTCCGAGCAGGATTCTCAACCCATTCCACCCTTCTTCTCCTCAGGTAGATCCTTAGCCAGAGTAATTACAGGTAGAAAGGTGATTTTGAATTATTTGAGTGAGGGTTTTTCAATTGGAAACAATGAGATGGGTTGGGAGAAATGTGTTCATTAGATGTCCCACCTATCCCCCTAGTTAAGGAGTTTTACAATTTTAAGAGGAGATGGTGGATTAAGCAGAGGATCAGGGAGGGATTTTTTCTGAGAGAGAGCTCTTCAAGATTTAGGGAGAGAAGTTGGATTTGAAGAGGTTTTGCTAACCAATTGCCTTGGAATTGAGATTACTTCATAATATTTGCAGTAGGATTTTTTCCCAAGACTGGAGATTTGACTATGTTCGAGCGAGATATCTTTGTGATGGATGCTGTGTGACTGGCAACCCATCAACCTTCCATGATGATTTTTATATGGCAGAGGTGGAGGAAAAAGGAATCTTCTGCCCTATGGCATGATTTTACTAAGATTTTCAGAGCCAAGGGTTGTGATTTCTGGATAATGAGCCTTGAAGAATTAGACATACTGATTTTATAGTTTGGCTACATTCATCGGATGGGATTTGTGAAGAATGGAAATGGGAGAGGAAAGGAGTTTGGATGAGAGGATGAGGCTTCAGGACCGAGGCTTCCATCTGTGAGCCTTCTCCGCCTGGTCCTGCTTCTGCTCCTGCTCCAGTTCCTTCCATCTACTTCATCTGTCGGTTTTCAGATCTTCAATTAGCAACTTAAAAGTCTTACTTGATGATCAGAAGGAAGAAATTAAACTGAGTTTGAAATAATTTATGAATTTAAGAGAGACTCTTTATTCTTTGGATGATCGATCAAAAATTGAGTCTACTCTTGGCTCATCTAATCCTTAAGTGAAGATCTAAAGAATATTTTGAAGAACTTAAGGATATCTGTGGAGACTCAGAAACCTATCCAATGCAATGCTGAGCTTCAAGATAAGATTATGACTGCTGTGCATTTGGACAGAAGGTTAAAAGAATTTGTAAGAACTCAAAGCGACGGGATGAAGAATTTTAAGACTTACATTATTAGAAGAAGATTTTGTATGTAATGACTTTTTATGTAGTTTGATTTTGTTTTAATGAAGAATTTGATGTATGTTTATCTTTAAATTTTCATGTAATGAAGAATAGGTTGATGTTTGACAATGAACATTTCACTTGTAATACCTGATTTTTGATGTAATGAAATTATCTTTTGATCTATCAATTTTATCATTTTACTCTTCTTAATCTTTTTGTTGATTACAAAAAAGGGGGAGTTATGTCGTATATGCATTGATTAGTTATGCTTTGATTGGTATTTGATTGATTAAATCATTAATTTAAATAAGCTTAAGTGAAATTGATATAACTGAATGGTATGAAATGTAAAGCAAAAGGAAGAACAATTTTAAATTGAACTTCATAGGGGGAGCTACCTCATTCAGGGGGAGCTTACCTATGATGATCAATCAAAATTTTTTTAAATCATGCATATACTCAATGTTTTTGTCATCATCAAAAAGGGGGAGATTGTTGACCCAATTATTGATTTTGATGATTAATAAAGGAATTGAGTATATTATTGTGTTACTAATAAATTTAACAAGTGTTTCAGCTTAAAAATATTTGTTTAATCAAAAGGCATCAAGAAACGTGTTTTGAATCAAGTGCCAAAGGTAAGTTTCAAAATTCAGAGCCTGAGTCGACACCTAGAAAGTCTGGAGCCGACCCCATGGCCAATCAAATCTTTCTGATTTTTGATACGTTCCGGAGCCGACTCCAGAGTTTCAGAGTCGACACTTATAGTGTCTGGAACCGACTCCGACACGGGGACAGAACGCATGATTTTTGACTACCTTGGAGCTGACACTTACAGTCTTTTGGAGCCGACACTTGAACATGGCGAGCCGACACTTTACTTTTCGAGCCGACTCCTCAACGAGCTCAAAACTTTCTATTTTTGGATACACGACTTGGAGCCGACTCCTGAAAAGTTGGAGTCGACTCCAACCTGTCAGGAACGGATTTTTAAATTGCCAGATCAGCTCAAACGGTAATATTTTCTTTACCTAATAACGGCTATATTTCATCTTTCCAGGTACATTCCAACGGCTAGTTTTGGATTAAAGAATCTATAAAAGGGGGAAGAGCGTTCATTTGAAAAAAAGAAGAAAAAGGAAAATATAGAGAAATATTTGAAAAAATCTGAGAGGTCTTGAGCAAGAAATCAAGAGAAAAAAATTCGTTCAAATTCTTCCACTCCAAAAAGCTCAAAGAGAAATCCAAGGCATTCAAGAAAAATCGGAGGATTTTCCAAAAGAAGAAAAAGCCATTTCTCAACTTCTCATCTGCAACATCTGTGAAGAATCGGAGCTGAGGCTTGATTCAACATCTCAAAAGAGAAGAGGAAAGAAGAAAGAAGAAAAGCTCAAATCCAATCATCTTCAAATCAGGCTTTTCTAAATTTGTTTATTTACTTTGAATATTTGCTCATTTAAGGAGCTATGTGTTATTGTAAACATTATTCTTTCTTGTTTTTGCTAGTTCAATCAGGGGATTGAATTAGTGGAGGTAGTATACCTCGGGACAAGCTAGATTAGCTTGTGTTAGGGTTTTGTGCTGGTGAGCCCGAAAAACCAGCTGGGTTCGTTGTGATCCCGGAAACAACAAGTTTGAGTTGTGAGCTTGTAAAACAACTCGGCTGTAATCTAGTTGATTATAGTGTGGACCCAAGTGAATCTTGGGAGTGGACGTAGGTGTTGGATACACCGAACCACTATAAAATTTTGTGTTTGTGCTTTAATTGTTTCTCTCTCTATCTCTTCATTAGTGATTGAAATTTATTCTGCACTTAATTATTTCAAAGCTAATAGTTTTAAAAGGTTAAAATTTTTAAGAACCCAATTCACCCCCCCTCTTGGGTTGCCACATGGGCCAACAATTAAGTATACATTGTCATTTCTATTTCCAATAAATATAATGCTATTATCAATGGGATTCGATACAGTGCAGATAGAAGCTTCAAAAGAAATTTTGAAACCTTTATCACAAAGTTGGCTTATGCTAATCAAGTTATGCTTTAATCCATCTACATATAAGACATTTTCAATAAAAGTGGATGGAGTGATCTGAATTTTACCAAAGCCTATAATTTAACCTTTACCGTTATCTTCAAATGTTACAACTCCTCTTTTAGCTTCAAAGGTGATGAATTGCTCTTTGTCACCCGTCATGTGTCTTGAGCAGCCGCTATCAAAATACCATTTTCTTTTTGATCCTTTGGCTACAAGACACTCCTGCAAAGCAATCATATCTTTTATTTAAGTACCCAAGCCTTCTTGGGTCCTTCATGGTTAGTAGCAATAAATACAGCTCCTTTTGGAATCCGTATTTTCTTACCTTTATTATTTGTGTTCTTATGAGATATTTTGTAATTATATTCATAAGATTTATATCCTTTTATGCTACAATGGTAAGATAAATATCATTTTTGATTAGTTTCTTTATGAAGAAATTGTTGACAAATTTTTGTTTCATATGTGGTCTATATCCTAAACTAGCTTTGTCAAAAATAACTCTTTGATTGTTCAAAAGTAGATTAAGCTTTTCTAAGCTGTTCGTAAATTTATCAACAATGTTTATAATTTTTAATTTCTTTCTTTAAATTAAGATTTTTAGTAGAAATTGATTCTTTTTCCTTTAGAATATCTTTCTTTTCATATTTTAAATTTTCAATTTCAAGAACAAGTTCATTTTTCTTTTTAAGAAGATCCAAGTTTTCAGTTTTCAAGGTTTTGTTTTTAGTTCTTAAAATCTTAAATTACTAACCAATTCATTAAAAGCATCATATAGCTCATCAAAAGTAAAATCATCATTGAGGGTTTCAGATTTTACCTAATTTTCATTGTTTGCCATGAAACATATGTTGGCAACCTCTTGTTGATCATCTTCGGATGAAGATTCCTCGTTGTTGCTCCAAGTTGCAACATACGCCTTCTTCTTCTTTTTGTATCCCTTCTTAAGTTGAGGACATTCGGATCTGAAATGTTCCAGTTTCTTGCATTCGTAACAGATCAAGGGATCTTTTTCTTTATCCTTATCCTTTTCTTTTTCTCCTTCCATTTTAATACCAATTTTTCTCTTGTGGAAGGGTCTCCTTTTTTGCATAAACTTTCTAAATTTCTTTGCAAGGAGAGCGGTCTCATCATCTTCTTCATCCTCTTTGCTGCTGCTCTTTTCATTTTCTGCAGCTTTGAGTGCAACTGTCCTCTTCTTCTTCACATCATCTTCTTGATGTTGCTTCATTGTAAGATCATGGGTCATAAGAGATCCAAGTAGCTCCTCCAAAGGTAGAATATTCAGATCTTTGGCTTCTTGGATAGCTATCACTTTGGCTTCCCATGCTTTTAGAAGAGACCTAAGAATTTTTCGCACCAATTTAGAGTTAGTATAGGTCTTACCAAGACTTTTTAATCCATTTACTATATCAGTAAATCTAGTGTACATGCATGTAATTGATTCATTTTGATCCATGCTAAAATTTTATATTTATGCACCAAAATGTTAATTTTGGATTCTTTAACTTGGTTGGTACCCTCATGAGTAACTTCCAACCTATCCCATATTTCTTTGGCTGAGATGCAAGTGGATATTCTATTGAATTCATTTGCATCTAAAGAATAGTATAGAACATTCATGGCCTTGGCATTGAGCTGAGCCATTTTTCTATCATTTTTATTCCAATCCCTTTTGGGCTTAGGAACAATGGATTCATCTACTAAGTGTGTGAAAATGTTAGGACCATTGATAATGACACTCCATAACTCATAGTCTAAAGCTTGAATGAAAATCCTCATTCTAGCTTTCCAATATGAATAGTTTGTGCCACTAAACAAAGGTGGTCGGTTTGTGGATTGTCCCTCAGAAAAAGAAGAACCAGCTTGAGCTGCCATTTGGATCTTTAGCTCTTGATTGTTAGATCTAGCCGAGATGAGCACAAGCTCTGATACCAATTGTTGGCCTAGAAGGCAACCCAAGAGGGGGGGTGAATTGAGTTCTTTAAAAATTTACAATTAAAACTAATTCTACAAGATGAATGTGCACAAGTAAAGTGAGGAGAGTGTGATGCTATGAATGCTGAGCACAATATAAAAGGTGAGAGAGAGAAGAAGATAAGCACGACAAATATAAGACTTTATAGTGGTTCGGTGTTAGCTACACCTACATCCACTTCCAAGCAACTTTTGGGTACACACTATAATTACCCTGATTACAACAGAGTTGTTTTGCAAGATCACAATCCGAACTTGTTGTTTTACAATGGGATCACAACGAACCCAGCCAATTTTTATAGGTTCACCAGCACACAACCTAACACAAGCTAATCTTAGCTTGCCCAAGGTCAACTACCTTAATTGATCCAATCCTTTGATTGAATCAGAAAACAAACAACTCAAGTAATTATTTACAATAATTTAAAAGCTTCTCAAATGGGCAGATAAACAATATAAATAAAATGAGAATAGAAAAGTCCGATTTGAAGCTGTTTGATGTTGAGCTTTTCTTCTTTTTCTTTCTCTTTTGAATGATCTTTCAAAGCTTAAACTTAGGCACTTGAAGAAAGCTTGGTGAAAAGAAGGTTGAAGAACTAGGGCTCTTGCTTTTCTTCTTCAAATTGATGAAAATCCTTCGGATTTGATCTTAGAAAGCTTTTGGATTTCTCTTCTATCTCTTTTAAACAGTTAGGCTTTGAATCAGAGATTTTCCCCTTTGAAATTTCTCTCTTTTCCTCTTTTTCTTCTCTCCTTGTTTTGAACGGTCGGAATCCCCTTTTTCTAATCTCTCTTAATCCATGTTTTTGATACAAACTAGCTATTGAGAGTACTTGGATTAGTTCAACATGCAATGGCAAAGAGCCGTTGAAGAGTAGGTGAAGAAATATGACCGTTGGACCCATTTTTGACAAATCTGAAAATCGACTCTGATAGATTGGAGTCAGCTCTAATCTTTCAAGGTGTCGGCTTTAAGTAAGGTTTCCCAAAATAGTAAGAAAATATTTGTCGTGGAGTCAGCTCTAAAATTCTGTAGGGTCAACACATCGCGAGCTGGACTTGGCTCTAATTTCCTTGGGGTCGACACTTAACAGAATTCCAAAAAATGTAGTCTCTGTTCTCAGGTTAGAGTTGGCTCTAATTCTGCTAGTGTCGACTCTAAAATTTGAAGCAGAAAAATAGTTCACTGTATCTCATGTTAGAGTTGGCTCTAATTTTCTGGGTATCGACTCTAAACCGTGCTAAAAGTACCAAACAGTTTCGATATGCTCTGGAGTCGGCTTTAATGACTCTGGGGTGTCGGATCTAAACTCTGAACTTTGATATATACCATTAAAACTGATTTAAGCCCATTTTTATACAAATTTTGAATATTTAATCTTTCTAAATTCCTGAAACACTTATCAATTTCATTAGTATCATAGAGAATATACTCATGGCTTTTATTAATCATCAAAATCAATAAGTGGGTCAACAGGGCTGGACCCCAATGTGGGCACCGAGGGTTGGCTCGAAGCTCCCCTTAGCAAACCTGAAGTTGATGCGCAGGTGAGAGCCTTGTGGGGAGCCTGTGGCACCGAGCTACAGTCGGAACTCTAGAGCGGGCCTCGGTCTTGCGGTGCCGATGTTGCATCGGGCTTAAAGTGCCGAGCTGGCCTCGGGCTTTTGAGTACCGATGGTACATCAAGCTTGGAGTGTCGAGCTGGTCTTGGGCTTTTGAGTGCTGATGGTATATCGAGATTGAAGTGCCGAGTTGGCCTCAGGCTTTTTGGTATCGATGGTACATCGGGCTTGAAGTGCCGAGCTGGCCTCAGACTTTTGAGTGCCGATGGTACATTAGGCTTGAAGTGCCGAGCTGGCCTCTGGCTTTTTGGTGCTGATGGTACAACAAGCTTGAAGTGCTAAGCTGGCCTCAGGCTTTTGAGTACCGATGGTACATCGGGCTTGAAGTGCTAAGCTGGCCTCAGGCTTTTTAGTGTCGATGGTACATCGAGCTTGAAGTGCCGAGTTGGCCTTGGGCTTTTTGGTGCCGATGGTACATCAGGCTTGAAGTGCCGAGCTGGCCTCGAGCTGTTTGGTACCGATGGTACATCGGGCTTGAAGTGTTGAGTTGGCCTTGGGCTTTTGAGTGCCGATGGTACATCGAGCTTGAAGTGCCGAGCTGGCCTTGGGCTTTTTGATGCCAATGGTACATCGGACTTGAAGTGCCGAGCTGACCTCGGGCTTTTGAGTGTCGATGGTACATCGGGCTTAAAGTGTTGAGCTGGCCTTGGGCTTGAAGTGCCGAGCTGGCCTCGGGCTTTTTAATGCTGATGGTACATCGGGCTTGAAGTGCCGAGCTGGCCTTGGGCTTTTGCTGAAAAGATGAGTTACTCAAACACACTTTTATTAATATAAAATATGGGACAGGTGAGTCCAAAAAAATGAGTAATTCATTCAATGTATAGAAGGGATACATTACTAATAGTACCGACGGAGGTTGTTAGAGTTTCAAGTCCGAGGGATCGACTTTCCATCTAGTCCTTCGATTCGGTATGCTCCATGATGGAGGGCTTCGGTGACTCGATAGTGTCCTTCCCAATTTGGTGACAATTTGCCTCTTTTCATCGGCTTCGAGACTTTGTCCCGTTTGAAGACTAGGTCTCCTGGCAAGAACATTCTGAGACGGACACAAGCATTATAATACTTGGCAGTTCGCTATCGGTAGGCAACCATCTGGAGTCGCGCTCGGTCATGTACCTCCTCCACAAGGTCGAGGTTGGATCGTAGCCAGTTCGAGTTGTCCTTCTCGTCGTAAGAATCCTCTCGAGGGCTTGGGATGCCGATCTCCACAGGAATGATAGCCTCGGACCTGAAGACAAGGCTGAAAGGGGTCTTCCCCGTAGGAGCCCACGACGTTGTGTGGTAGGCCTATAGCACGTTGGGAAGTTCCTTCACCCACCTCCCTTTGAAGCCATCCAGTCACGCTTTGAGTCCTTGGAGGATAATGCGATTTGTTACCTCGACCATACCGTTGGTCTGAGGGTATCTGACAGAGGTGAATCATTGATGAATGCCTAGCTCGGCGCAGAATTTTCTGAAGGGTGCATTGTCGAACTGCCGTCCGTTGTCGGTGACGAGGGTATATGATAGTCCGAACCGGCAGATTATAGACTTCCAGAAAAAGGATCTCACTTTGCTCTCGGTGATCTTAGCCAGTGCCTCGGCCTCGATCCACTTGGTAAAGTGGTCGATAGCCACCAGCAGAAACTTACGCTAGCTAGAGGCTGGGGAAAACAATCCCAGGATGTCCATCCCCCACTAAGCAAAAGGCCAGGGGGCCGTCAGGGGACTCAGCTGAGAGGTTGGCTGCATCTGGATGTTGGCGTGTCATTGGCAGCTGTCATACTTTCAAACTAGCTCGACGATGTCCTCCTTCATCGTCAGCCAATAGTACCCTTGGCGCAGGGCCTTGTATGCCAGTGCTATGCCCCCCAGATGACTCCCACAAATGCCTTCATGGATCTCCCATAGAATGTAATCTGCTTCCGTGGGGCTGATGCACTTGAGGACCGGGTATGAGAAGGACCTTCGATAGAGCCACCCATCCATCATTAAAAACTTAGGAGCTCATCGCCTGAGCAATCTGGCCTCAGCCGGATCCTCAGGAAGGGCGCCATCGGTAAGGTACCGGACGTATGCGTCCATCCAAGAAGGTTCCTGCACGACCGGTAGGGCCTTCTCTGTAGCTTCGATGCTTGGGACCTCCATATTCTCCACATATGTTCTCCCTAAGGTTCCATCAGCCGAGATGGCCAAATGGGATAGTGCATCAGCTCTGGCGCTCTCTCCTCTAGGAATGCAATCAACAAGGAAGTAAGCAAAATGGGAGGCTTGGGATTGGACCTTACTCAGGTAACAGGACATGGTTGGATCTCGGGCCTCATACTCCCCAGTCACTTGCCCAGAGATAAGCTGAGAGTCAATGAAAGCCCTGAGACACCATGCTTCGAGCTCCTCGGCCAACTTCATTCCTGCCAGCAGGGCTTCGTACTCTGCTTGGTTGTTGATGGCAGGGAAAAGGAAACGAAGAGTGTACTCCATCGTCTCTCCCTCGAGGCTTGTGAGGATGAGCCCACTCCACTCCCCTGGGAGTTAGATGCGCCATCTATGTGAAGGATCCAGTCTTCTTCTCCTACCCCCATCTCCATGGGGGACTCCAAGCGGGGTTCCCTCGGGCACTCCTTGGCCCAAGTGCACTCGACCAAGAAATCGGCTAACACTTGGGACTTCATTGCAGACCTCGACCGGATGGACAAGTCAAACTCTCCAAGCTTAATAGCCCACTTCGCAAGTCAGTCGGAGGTGTCAAGACGGGACAAGATTGTCTGAAGGGGTTGGTCCGTGAGCACCACAATAGGATGGGCTTGGAAGTAGGGCCTAAAGCGCTGGGCGAAGATGATCAGGGCAAAGATGACCTTCTCAGTCCTAGAATACTTGGTCTCCGCATCATGAAGCATCTTGCTGGTGTAGTAAATCAGCCATTGCGTCTCGTCAGTATCCATGCGTACAAGCACGGAGCTGACGGCTTTGGGAGAGGCTGCAAGGTAGAGAAAGAGCTCCTCCCCACTCCTCGGTTTGGACAGCAGCGGTGGAGTGGATAAAAATTCCTTCAACTCCTCAAAGGATTGCTGGCACTCCTTCGTCCATTCAAAACCGTTGACCTTGTGCAGCGCCTTGAAGAAAGGCAGATACCTCTCTGCCGACTTGGACAAGAACTGGCTCAGGGCTTCCACCCTCCCAGTTAAGCACTGCACCTTCTTCTTGCTAGCCGGGGGCCTCATGTCAAGGATAGCTCGGATTTTATCGGGGTTCGTCTCGATCCCCAGCTGCGTCACCATGAAGCCTAAGAACTTGCCTGCTATCACTCCGAAAGTACACTTGCGGGGGTTTAGCCTCATCTGATACCGGCGAAGATTGTCAAAGTCTCCGTAAGGTCGGCGACATGGTCAATGGTACGAACGCTCTTGGTTAGCATGTCATCCACGTATACCTCCATGTTGCACCTGATCTGGCTCTCGAAGACCTTATTCATCAGCCTCTAATAGGTGGCCCCAGCATTCTTTAACCCAAATGACATTACCTTGTAACAGTATATGGCTTTCTTGGTCACAAATGAGGTAGCCTCCTCGTCCGCCGGGTCCATCTTGATTTGATTGTATCCGGAGAAGGCGTCCATAAAGCTAAGGGTCTCGTGATCGGATGTGGCATCCACCAGCTAGTCAATCTGAGGTAGCGGAAAGCTGTCCTTGGGGCATGCCTTGTTGAGATCAGTGAAGTCCATACACATCCTCTAGCTCTTGCTAGCCTTGTGGACCATCACAACGTTGGCCAACCAGTTGGGATAGTGGACCTCTCGGATGTGGCCAGCAGCCACCAGCTTATGAACCTCCTCATCAATGGCCTTCTGTCAGTTAGGGGCGAAGCTCCTCTGCTTCTGCCGGATGGGTCGGCATTCTGGTTTGATGTTAAGCTGATGGGTGATTACCTCCTCAGGTATACCCGGCATGTTAGACACCGACCATGCAAAGACATCAGAGTTGGCATGCAGGAAGGCCCGAAGCTGCTCGCATGCCTCCTTCAGGAGTAGCGCCCCAATCTGGACCGTCTTTGTTGGGTCCTCCCCCAGTGGGAAGGTTAGCAGGTGCTCGGCTAGCTCCCCCCTCCTCTCCAACTCTCAGGGGTCGAGTGATTCTGGTGCCGGTGCAGACACTATCCCCTGCGGGCTGGGGGCCATATTGTAGCAAAGTGGCAGTGGGTTCTGCTCCCCCCACATCTCTCCAACTCCTTCGCTGGTGAGAAATCTCACGAGCAGTCTTTTGGTGGAGATGACTACATCCAGAAGGTTCAGACCAGGTCTCCCGAGGATGGAGTTGTATGCCAGGGGAACCCGGACAACCAGGAAATTCATGAAAACCGTGCTCTGACATGGTGGGGTCCCAGCTATGACAGGGAGGGTGATCTCGCCTTCAACCCTTACAGAATCTTCAGTAAAACCCATCAAGGGCGTGGTGACTGGCCGAAGCAAGTCAGGAGACGAGTTCATCCAAACAAATGCACCGTAACTCAAAACATCAACTGAGCTCCCACTGTCAACTAAAATTCTTTTTACAGTGTGCTTTGCTATCGTCATAGACATGACAATACTGTCATCATTCTTGTTAACTACCCCCTCTAGGTCCCCTTGAGTAAAGAGGATTACAGAATCTAGCCCCACATCCCCCCACGGCCTCTTGGAGGCACCGCCTGCCTCCTAGGAGATCATGGCCACCATCTTCTCGATTAGGGTATTGTCGATGCTGACCTTAGGAGGCGGAGGTGCTGACGGGCTGGGTGCACCTGGGTTACCTCTCTGAACAAACTTTTCCAGGTGGCCACGCTGGATAAGGTCCTCAATCGCCTTTTTCAGTGGCAGCAGTCTTTAGTGTCATGGCCGTGGTCCCAATAGAAACGACAGTACATATTTTTGTTGTGAGGAGTCTTGGGGTTCAATGGAGGAGGATGCTGGAGATACGGCTCGTCTTCGATCTCCATCAGGATATGAGATATCGGGGCAAGCAGGGGAGTGAACGGACCCTCCCTAGGAGCGAGGGCTTGTGGATGGTTGTTTGGTCAACAGGGAGGCTCGAGCCACCTGGGCTGAGCCTCAGTAGGCTCGGGATGGGCTTGCTTTTTGGTGGAACTCTTGTCCGCCTCACGCCGGGAAGAGTTAGCCTCATCGGCGTGGATGTACTTCTATGCCTGGCTCAGTAGTTCGGTGTAGGAGATGGATGGCTTCTTGTCGAGGGAGTATGCAAAACGGGAGGAGCTGAGCCCCTGCTTTAAGGCCAAAGTGGCCACAGAGTCCTCAAGGTTGTAGACCTTAAGGGCGGCTTCTTTGATCGGGCGAAGGAGTCCGTAGGGACTCACCGCTCTTCTGCTAAATAGAAAATAGACTATCCGCCACTCGGATGATTTTTTGGCAGGCGTCGAAGTGAGCCAAGAAGGCCCTCTCTAGCTGTCGAAAGGAGTTAATACTCTGCGGCGGCAAGCGGGAGTACCAAGCTCGGGCAGCCTTCCTCAAGGTGGTGGGAAAGGCAATGCAAAGCAAGGAGTCAGTTGCCCCCTAGACCTGCATGAGAACCTTGTAGCTTTCCATATGGTCCAAGGGATTGATGGTCATGTCGTACGGGTCCAATTGAGGGAGGCAAAATTGGGTTAAAATTGGCTCCTCCATTATGCGGTAGAACAGCGGTGGACGGCTGTCGTAGTCCGCCTTCGGCGGGTTGGTGATCCTGTGGCTGAGCTCCTCCAGCCACTGGTTGTATTCATCCAATCGACGCTCGGCCCGGAGAGCTATCCGGCCATCAAAGGACCCCTCCCTTGAAGATTCAGAGGACAAAGAAGGGTGGCAACGATGCAGATGGGTGCGCTCCACCTTCCTCCCATGCCGCCGGTTAGGGGAAGCGCTGGCATGGCAGAAGGGGACCGGGACCTCCTAGAGGCCTCCCGGTGATGTCGGGGTGAAGCACGGCAGTGTCGGACCTTCCGAAGGGAAGATCTCTCCCAGAAAGAATGCTGGCTGAGTTGAACCACCCTCGAAATCAATGAGGGTGGCTTTGGCTGCCGCTGCGCGGCAGCCAGTTGTTGCTGCAGAACCTGGATGCCACCACCAGCGACTAGACTTGCATGATGAGGGAGGCGATCCGATCATCTTGCTGCTGCGACGGTGGTGGTGATGGTGGAGTGGGGACGCTGGATTAGGGAACAAGGGGGGCCTCAGGCGGGTCAACCTCCTGGCGATACCCCTTGGCATGGCTGATGGAAACCTCTTGTGCGCGTGTCACCACCATCTTCTTGAACACTCAGGGAAGGAGAATCTGTAGCTGACTAGTTCGAGTTTTCTTCTTTGTCAACCTCACCCCTTCATGGCGCGCCAATCTATTGATGCCAAGTCACGTTCCTCCAACGCCGGGAAACGAAGGTCCTCCTCCTCGAAAAAGCTCCTGCAAAGAAGTCCCCGGAGATCGGTTGCTCCAGTGGGGACCCTCCGATACTCAAGTCAGTCACTTGGGAATAGTAAGAAAAAGAGCTAACATTAAGCTAAGAGAGCTTGAGTTTAGATCCCTCCCGTTGTGAGCGTGGGTTTTTATACCTGTTCGAGGGTCCCTTTTCCTATTTCCAGAAGGTGGCTAATTCCGGTGTATCATTGTCCGGTAGTGGGCAGGTGGCCAAGCTGACATGGATAGATCGTAACCGGCATGAGCATGTCAGAGTGTCTTGCCCTGCCGACCGTCTGCCAGGCACAGTGCCATAGGTGGCAGGTGGGTCTGGTCGTGTCAGGCGTGCGCCGTTACGGATAGTGGCCACACGCAGTTGCAGATGGTTAGTGGGCCACGTGGTGCTGCAGGCGGTTGGTGGGCCATGTGGTTATGTCAGGCGGCTCAAGGACGAAGGGACCCTAGGGCTAAACCAAGGGAACGTGAGGTCTGGGACCGAGGGGGTTCCAGGTCCTAGGCCGGGGGGACTTTGAATCCTAGGCCAAGGGGATGCGAGGCTCGGGACCGAGGGGACATGAGTCCAAGGCTAAGGGGACACGAGGCCCGAGGACGAGGGGACTCTGGGTTCGAGGCCGATCGAGGGGATATGAGTCTGAGGCCGAGGGGACTTGGTCTGAGGCCGAGGGACTCTAAGTCCGAAGCCGAGGGGACATGGGGTCCGCGGCCGAGGGGACTTGAGGTCGGGGGTCTATGGAGGCCGAGGGGACATGAGGTCCGAAACCGAGGAGATACGAGGTCCGAGGTTGAGGGGACTCCGGGTCCGAGGCCAAGGGGACTCCAAGTCCGAGGCCAAGGGGACATAGGGTCCTCGACCGAGGGGATTTGAGGGCCTCGGAGGCCGAAGCTGAGGGTTCCGTTAGTTGCTCTCCGCTAGCCCGTACAAGGCTTGATCAGCCACATCACATTGTGTTAACATTATGTGTTAGAGTTATGGCCAGTTTTGTACGGTAAAACCTACCATTAATTTGAATGTGTTTGTGTTATCACAATTTGTAAGTTATGCGTTATGGTTGACTTCTATTAGCAGCAGTTGACTTTTATACTGTTTATGTGCTAAAAAGGTTCTACCAGTAGTAGCTGACTTTTATATTGTTTACTGAAAAGGCTTCCCCAAATAGTTGGATATTTACATTGCTAACTTTAGTCAAGAAAAGCATTGCAAAATTGGCTTGCTGCAATATAATAGATCATAATATCAATCATAAAAGACCGACAAAATTGATATATATTGACCTAAAACAAAAGTTGAATAATAGACAAACGGTAATGATTGTTAGTTATTTAAGTTTCAAATACAAGTCTTCAATACTTAGAAGATAAACAGAAAGGACATGTAGAGCTTAAGTAAAATATGGAGAGCTAATAAGAAACAAACAGCTTGGACAATAGCATATGCATTTGATCTTGTAGCTTGTGGATTTGCACTACATTTCATTGGAGTTTTTGGCCACATTGCATCATAAATATCATAAACTATCTATAGGCTTTACTATTTTGGCATATACACCATAAACAACCATTGCATTTATAAACAGTCACTGCATACATATATACTGCCATTGTATTTACAATTATTGCATTTATAAACAACCATGACATACATATGGTGCCAGAGTGATTGCAACCAAAAACTCTTATAAACATCCATAATCTATCAATACCTCGTACTGTTTTGGCATATACTCCAAAAACTCTGATATACGATTCTTAAAACCCATTGCCACTTGCAGCCATTGCATTTACAAGGTATCATTACATTCATAAACAACTATTGCATTTGTAAACAGCCCCCTCCCGCTTCTACATTCATAGCAATTGCATTTACAAAGTATTCACTGCATTCATAAACAATCATTATATTTAGAAACAACCCTTGCATACATTTGGTCCCATTGAATTTATAGCAATTGCATTTACAAAGTAATTGCAAAATTTATAAACAACCACTACATATAAAGATGGCCCTTGCATACAGGAAAGGTGGTGGGTCAAAAGAATATTCAGGGCAAGATTACATAATCTAACTTCCACCACATTATCCAATCTAAGGATATAGATGAAAGTAGAGGGTGATCAAGGCTACAACATGTAGACAAACTTCCTTTCTAAAAACATAAGGTAATGCTGTTGTTTAGCTTAAAAATTGTCTCACCAACTAAATTAGCAATAAATTTCACCTTCTCACTTATAATATATCTTATTCTTATCATCCTGCTCAAAAATGAGTAGACCTCCATGAAGTCTTAATAAACACAGCACACATGCAGGTGAACACAATTGAAAGGAAAAAGCTAATAGAATGTATGAGTAGAACAAACATCATAAATATATTTCAAAATAAGAATTTGAACAAGTTCAAGGTTGTCCTTATGTTCATAATAAATGAGATGCAAAATAATATATAACAATAATGAAGTGATGAGATGCAAAATATATAAATTTATTTATTATATGTATCACTATCATGATCATTTTGTTTGAAAACCAGCATCGCTAAGGTGAAAATGGTGACATGGCCATCCCACCCAAGCTAGAGCCTAGATTCTTGGACAAACCAAGCTTTTGCTCATGGTATCTAACAAACCAAGCTTTTGCTCATGGTATCTAAGTTCTTTGAAATGATAGTTGAAATTATAGCTATTGTTGGTTGTCCTAAATAGCTGCTAAATTATATCCACATCTACCAATAAAACTATGTGGAATAGATGCCAAACTATTCTAAATGACATCATTACTTTCTACTTAGCTAGATGGATTGTGAGAAAGCATAGGCAGTAGCTTAATGGTCACTTTCCCTTGCCTAGAATAAAGGTGTCTTCGTTGGTTTTTTTATGATTTATATACTAGAAGAGCTGAGAAAAGAGAAATGCAATAACATAAATATACAAAAATCCTAGCTTGGATAAGGTTGTACTACTAAAAAAAAGGTTAAAAAAATTATACCTTTTTTAGATCTAGGTGCAATGACTAGGTTTGTATTTTTTTCTGTGAAAGGGTATAGGATACACCCAATATATGACTATAGTAGACAAAGTCTAATGATGAATTGTAGCCTCATACAACAAATAATGCTACCAACTAAAGAGGCTTCTATGGGCAAAGTCAATAGTTTGTAAACCTTATTTACCCATTTAGATTTCTAAATGAAAAAAAAAAAATCAAAATTCTACGGGCCAATAGATAAGCATGTGAAAATTAAGATAAAATAAGTAAAGAAATAAAAGGATAAGCCAATCATAAAGAAGCCAGGATATTCAATCCTAGCATTAAAGTTTACACAAATTAACTGAGAAAACAAAAGGAGATAGATCGAAGCTTCTCTAGCAACATCTTAGCTCAAATCTTGTACACTCTCACTTCTTGAAGGAGATCAATTAGGATCTTCTCTCTCTCAAACTCTTCATTACTTTTTTAAACCTTCTTGGATTTAGATGAGGTTGTTCCTTTAGTTGAGATGTTCTAAATTTAAAAAAATTAGAAAAGAAGAATAATAAAGGGGAGAGAGGATAGCTAAAGCTAAAGAATCCTAAGTAAAGCTTTAAAAATCAAAAGCTAAGGATAGGTTAGAAACAGATTGAAAGGATCCAATTCTCCAATCCAAGAAGTTATTTATAGTTGGATGATGAAGAATTTAATGGTGGAGTTTTTTTTTTTTTTTTTTTGTAATTAGAGAAGGAATACCAATTGACATCCATCATTGGTTTATAAAGAGAGAGCAATAGTTCAAGAATTGGTTTAATGGATGGAATGCTCTTTTTTGGATCATATAGCTAGATGTGCTTTTTTTTATATTTTAATCTTTGAAAGAGAAAATTAATTAGAACTTAAAAAATAGAGCTATTAGATATTCTTGCCTTTCTCCATTTTTAGTGATTTTGATGTATTTTTAGATATTTTTAGGGTGATATTTGTTAGTAGTGTTAGATAAGTCTGAAAAATATAAAATTTTAGCTAAATATGTATGTTATAAGGCCAATATTTAATTTAGAGCTAAATCCAAGCTTGCTCCATTATGTTTTGGAAATTATCAAATAGCGGCTCAAAAGTGAATCATATTGGATTTAATGGACTTGCATATATAGCAATCGATCAAATTAGAAATGAAAAAGTCTATGGGGACCTTAAATTATTAATTAGGATATAGTGTAGGTGGAATTGATTATTAATTGGGAGAGAACCAGATTAAGTTAATGAATCAGAAAAGATCAGATTAATTGAAGTCAATTCATTCAGTTGTGTGATAAAATTAATTAGAATAGTATTTAATTGAACCTATAATTAATCAATTGGTAATGAAATTAGAGAGAAAGAAGAGTGTATTATGTTTAAAATGTTTCTGAATTGATAGAATTGGATCAGGATAGGTAAACTTAGGTCTAAAATTGGAGGCAATGGATCAATTAATTGGATTCAATTAGGTTAATTGAGTGTGTGATTGATTAATTATTGAGGGCAAGGTGAGTGCTTCATAACCAAACTAGGGCTTATTAAATTTAGAGAAGAGTGCTAAAAAAATGTTCTATTAAAATTAAGTAGCTTTTAGTTTAGAAACATGATTAGTTATTGATTGAGGCTATTAATCTTAGGAAAGAATGCCTACACTGCTTTTAACAAAAAAAATTATGTTACTAGCTTCAAAAATAAGTTTAACATGTTTATTGAGTGATTCTCGATATTTGTACACAAGATATTTATGCTAGTCTCATCATTATATTATTATTCAACTTTCTTATATAAGATTATTCTTCTTGAAATTATTTAGTGGAAAATTTTTAATTTTACTATTATTAGAAGAAAATAGCTTCTCTTCTCTCTTATATTTTTATCTTTTCATAGTAAAACTTCTTGAAGTAAATAGATTTTGCTATCAAATATTTGATAAATGGGTTATTGGAGGAAAACCAAAACATCTCTAAACATGAATTTTTAAGAATATACATTAAAGAATAATAATGGACATTGATAATATAAAAAAATATTTAAAAATCAATAAAGTTTGATAGTGATAGAATTATATGTATCAATTCTTACCTATATAATTTCTTAGATTTGTAGCTTGTATCTGACTATGAGCAAAGTATTATTAATGAAAATCAAGGATGTTATTGAATTCAATCTGTTCTAGTATAACTAAAAATTTGAAAATAACTAGTGGCGAGGAACTCTTAATAGAAACCACAGCAAATAGCAAAATGTATATCTATAATTAATTCTATTTAATATTATAAGGGACTTTTGGATACTAATCAAAGCATTTTGACTTATTATAAGTGTATTTAAAATTTTTGACTATAATCATATTTTTTTATTGTCGTCCATCATTTTTTTCCTAAATAAATTGGATGGTCTAAAAGATAACATAAAATTGATGACCTTTTGCCTATGTACTAATAGATTGATAGTTTGTACATCAAATTTCATATATGCTAATAATATAATTAATTTATACTTTCTATATTTGAAAACATAGTTCTTTAAAGAACAATAATATTAGGAAGAAATACAAATGCCATGATAATTATTAATTAGTTCATCTTCTCTCTTAAACTTAGTAATTGTACAATTTTCGATGGAAGCAAGTCCTTGCAGATGCATAAGATTATGGTATAGCAATATGCTTATATAATGTAACCCAAAGAAATCGGAATTTATAAAAATTTTCTTTTAATTTACTTAATAATTTTTTCTCTTTTATGATTAGACCTTTATATCCCACAAATTTTATTATTTATGCTTATAGAATCAATAATTAAGATTATCTACAGGGAAGCCACTTCAGCGGCTGATTGGATTGCACTAGGGTGGCCGATCATTCTGGCATCTGGCGCTGGTTGCCAAGTGACAGCTGTCCTCCTATCCTTGCTCAACTTTTGTATTCTGATAGTTTGGGTTTATGTCATCCTAGACTGGTGTGATCACTCGACTGTACCCAAAAAAAATTTAAGATTAGGTTGGACCGCTCCTAAGAGATCAAAATCTAATTGGACAACTCCTAAGAGATCAAAATCTAACATTCTTCCACTTAATCCAATCTTTATCATGCAAATGAATTTTTTAAAATGCAACTTAAGCATAATTTTGGAAGTGAAATATCTTATATCATAACCTAAATAATTGGAAACACTAATAATAAATCAAAATATAAAAATATCCATATATGGATGTAACACCATTCCATGATAATAGTTCTAACACTAACACTTTTCAAAATCTAATATAATCTATAAGATGAAAATTTTAATTGCATAAAAAATGAATAAATATATAACTACTTCAAAATGTTATATACTAATTCATAGAACTTTAATGCCATAATTGAGAGCTTTATATCATTCTGTAACAAGTAAAGAAAATTAATAGAACCTAAAGTATGGTGAGATTGGAATCACACAAAGATGAAATTCGAAAAGCGGATTAGACTTAAGAAATATTTTTTAATGATCGAAAAATAATCTTAGAGCCCATCGTATATAAGAATTTTTTAATGTTTATTCTAAGGAAAGTTAAGATTATTTAGTTATCAATGGGTGTTTCAATTTCAGTTTCGTACAATATATAGTTTCTCAACGTTATAGTTTCATGGCCATAATGACCAATATCTCTCACTTAGATATAAAAGCAAAATTTCTCCCACTATTTTAAATATGGTACATAAAACACTTTAGGGGGCGTTTGGTGCATCGCCAGGTAATCCTGAATGGTAATGTGGATTACCTACAAGATAGATTACCACTGGATAGATTGCCAGTAATGTTGATTACTGTGTTTGGTGTGTTTGGTATGCACAGGTAATCTTACAGTAATATTGATTACTGTTTGGTATGACAAACAGATTACCAGTCATATAGCATCAAATCCCCAAAATACCCCTAAATCAAATCTATTAAAAATTTATATATATATATTAAGTTTAGGTATAAAAGTTGGATATTAGTTACAATCATATTTTTTATTTACAATCCCTGGATGCATGCCGGATTTGGTAAAAAAAGAAAAAAAAAAAAAAACGTTAAGGGCCTGGCTGTTAGCTTATCTGAGCTTTTTTTTTGTTGGAAGAAGTTACAGCAAGCCATTAATGAGATCTTATTTAATCAGCATCAGTTAACGCATGGTATTAAAACATATACTATTAATAGTACTATATATATTATCTTCAATGCACCAGCCTAATATTATCTAAAATGCACTAGCCTCTTCCGTTTATAAAAAAAGAAACTAAAAAAAAAGAACGGCGTAACAAAAAAAATTGATAAAAAAAAAAAAGCAGCCTAGCAAAACAAAAGAAACTGATAACAGCTACTTAAAAAAAAGAAACGGATAGAGAAAGAAAAAGAACAACTAATATAAAAGTTTATTTATCATATAAATATGAGCATTATCTGTTATTTATCCTTTTAAAATAAGATAAATATGAGCCTTTTCTTGGCTTTTTGGGAAAGGATAATTTTGAAATATTGTTACATACAAACAATCGTTTCATGTCTACAAAGTTTGAATAAAAGGATGATAATTTACCTTTGAAATCGATCGGATTTGTTGGCGTCTCCACCTTTCCTCTTTCCTTTTGCTCACGGTCTCTCTTTTTATTCTCTTTCCTTATTTATCTCATTTAAAAGGAAGATGAGGGGACAAGGATAATTTTGTCAAAAAAAGTTTATCAGTCCGGTAATCTGGATAGACACCTCCCCTGAGGTAATCTGGATTACCTCTCATGAGGTAATCCAGATTACCGTTGTAAGATAGATTACTCAAAAAAATGTATACCAAACGCAGTTATCCGGTGGACCCAGTTTAAATTACCGGTAATCTGGATGGATTACCAGCTACCAAACGCAACCTTAGGGTTTTGTACATTTAGATTGATTTACCCATCATAGCTATATTAGGGTTGGGGTTTATACATCTAGTTGATATATCTCCAAGTATTGTATATATTTTCTTCTTTTGACTTAGATATTTATAATCATCATTTCAACCTGTTTAAAAAACACTTCAGTACTAACACACCTTTGGTTAAAGAATTAGCAATCATGTCAGCAATTTAAATAATTTTACTAACTTCTTTATTTTCAACAATATCTTGTATATAATGATATTCAACTCTGATATATTTATCTCTTGAATTGTTTGGTCCATCATCAATTAGTTTAATTGTTGCCTAATTATCACAATATATGTAAGAAGGTCTAGCCTAACTCCATATCATTTATAAATCTTTGTATCCAAATAGCATAAGTAGATGCTATATTATATGCAATATATTCAGCTTCCTATATATATTTAGCAACATAATTTTACTTTTTACTAGACTAAAAAATGACAATGCCATCAAAAGTGAATACATGACCGGATGTTAATTTACAAACACTTAGGCTTAATAACATAATTTAATGCTTTTAGTTCCTTTCATAAATTAAAAATTCTTTTTTCTACTTTTTAATGGAATATACTAGGTTATTTCGATATCTACTAACTAAACATACAACATAATATATGTTTAGTCTAGTGCAAAGCATAGCATGCATTAAACTCCTTACTGCTTGAGCATGAGAAACATTCAACTCTTTTTATTACATTAAACTCCTTATTGCATTAAACCCCATGTAGTTGGAAAAAGGCTTAGATGAGTTGAGTTGAGTATTTAGATAATCTTTCTTATGTAATTTTAAATCATTTTCAATAGGTGTAGATAATGGTTTACAATTATCCATTTTAAATCTATTAAGAACATATCAAGATATCATTCTTGACCAAAACATAATATTTTAGATTTTCTATTTCTAATAATTTTGATATCCAAAATATAAGATGCTACTCCCATGTCTCTCATTTCAAATAGAGAACTTAATAATGATTTTATTTTCTTAATAATGTTTAAACTATTTCTAGGAAGCAATATACCATCAACAAAAATAACTCCTACTCTTTATAATATATTGATCGCTGTTGTTGGCGGTCAAAAATAAAACCTATTTACTACCATAGCTAGTGGTGAATCGAAATTGTATCCTCGGGGATCAAGGAAAATTATTTCATAAAAAAAAAAAAAATGTAGAGGATTATATTAAGAATAGTGGTTATTAAAAGATAACAACTAATTAATTAACAAAATTCAAACAGCAGGAGAAGCAACCCAAGAATCCGAATCCATCAAGAAAATAGGTTTTATCTTCTTTTTTTAATGTTGCAATAGTAATAATTTTTATAAATTTAAAATTAAAATAATTCATCTCTTATCAGGCACGGACCGTATCAGAATATCACGGCATATCTTCTTAGAGTATAAACTATTTAATAATTGCAAGGTTAAGGGTCTAATCTATCATACTACGATCTGTCTCTCTTAGGCATGTACCGTATCCTAAGATCATGGTACATCAATAGAGGGTATAAGCCGTGTATGCCAGATCAAAACCTCGATAAGAAAAATAACTCAAAAGATATAATAAAGAATATCATAATTTTTATTGCATAGAAATTAAGAACAAAAAGAAAGATAAAATCTGATTATAGGCTTTGGTGCGGACACCAAAGTTTGAAAGATGCTTCAATCTAATTCAATATGGCTTTAATTCTTTCATGTGTCCTGTAAATAGAGTAATAATTTTATTTCTTTGAATTTGAGTCATGTAATTAAAGTTGATTTATTTTAATTTGGGTTATTGAGTCCAAGTAGGGTCAAATTGGTTTGTATTAGTGAGTTTAGTAGTTGGGTCCAAGATAGGTATGGAATTGGGTTCAAGGTAAGCAAGTGAGCTTGAAGATTGGATGCATTCAACCACTCCAACAAATCAATCCAAGATGGATGCCACTTTAGCAAGCATTGTTGGGTACCATGTTAACCTCTTGGTGTACACCTCATCAAGCCACATCACCACATTCCATGTCACCAAGGAGAATTAAATTTGAAGGAGCTGCCCACTTTTCTCTCCTCTTTTAACCTTAGTTATAAGTTATTTCAACCTCCCACCCTTATAGCTATCTTAGGTTGCAACTTCCCATATAAAGCTCCGTGTAATTTGAATTTAGGTTGCAACTTCCCATGAAAAGCTCCATGTAATTTGAATTTTCAAAAGTCCCTTGGAGGCTTATAAATACTACTCCAAGCTCTCTTGTAAAGACAATTTATGATGAATAAAAGTTGAATTTATTTTCTTCCATTTGTATTGACAAATGTCCTCCGAGAGGGAGTGGGTGAGAGGCCCTTAATTAGCTACTATTTATTTTCTTCCATTTGTGTTAGCAATGTCCTCCGAGAGGAAGTGGGTGGGAGGCCCTTAACTATTTCAAGAAAGTCATTTCCATGCCAAGATCCATTAGCCATTCTTCATCCCATTCCATCTTCCAAAGTGTAAGAAAACTCCACAAAGAAGGCCGACCAAGCTACCTCAAATCCGCCAAGCTTCATCTTAACTTCAACCTGCCTTTCCTCTTCCTTCATTCATACTTCACCAATTTTTATGTTCTTAACTCTAATTTGGTTTGTGTAGGATCCCCGGTAATTCCAGGTTCCAAGAAGAAGGTCTTCCGTGATGCGAAACAGATACAAGAAGTCCTGCAACTAGAGGAATCTCCTTGTCATCCAAGAACTTCATCCTTGAGTGTAAACCTTCTAATCTCTTATATATTAATGGCCGGGTACCCCTCTTTCAATATTTTTTGATCTAAAATATTAGAGTAACTAAGCCCTAGCCTGTGGTTTCTTAACCACAAAGATCCTTTCTCTTTACTATTTTGAAGGATTCTCCTCTAAGTCTAGTTTAACATGCAAATCCCTTCATGAAAATTTCTGCTCTTTTACATAAAAATGTAGCCTAGCTTCACTTCATTTTTTATTTAGTTATTACTATCTCTTCATAGATTGCATCATTCCACTCATCCCCCATCAAATTGGTATCAGAGCGTGGTAGGTTAGGGCATATTTTTTATTTTCTGCATTTTCTATTATTTTCTACAATTTCTGCATATAGAACATAGGGCTGAAATTTCATTCATTTAAGGATGGATTCATGGAGTTCTGTCCTACTTTTGTGAATCTTCACTCATATTAGACTCCAAAATTAAGTCATGCCAATTCAAGCCAGATCTAAAACTTTTTCAATAGGTTTCAGATCTGAGGTTTCTTTTAACATTTGCATGAAAGTTTTCTTTCTAGTACATTAGATACCTAAATTTTAACCACATTTTCAAATTTGAAGTTTCCCTCTAAGAAAACTTAGAATTTTAAATTTAAAATTAAAATTTAAATTTAAAATTTGAAATGTGGAATTCAAATTTAAAATTTAAATTTGAAATTTAAATTTTGAATTCTTGTTTAGTTAGTTATAACTTGTTTGAAGTTACATTCTTAATTAGTATATGACATTGCTTTGTTGCATGCCATCATTTGCGTAAGCTATCTTAAGGGCACTCCCATCACAAGATAAGGGCAGAATTTCATCACCTATCCTTAGCCCAAAACCACAATCCTATATAACGACCCTAGCCTTTAATTAAAAAAAAAGAATTAGACCCAAATTGCTCTAGTGAGCTAGGGACATCCACTGGTCGGGTTCAGGCTAGTGTCGAGTCACTGTGTCAATTATTCTGTATGTGCTCCGTGCTTAGTGTCTAGAACGGTGGTTCAAGGGCTTGTGTGCTGGTCTGTCTCTTGGCCAATCTAAAATTGGTGTCTAAGCTGGCAATCAGGGACCTACACTCCCCTTACACCTTCCTGGCTAGGTGCTGAGTTACTATAGATTAGTTTGCCACTTTGATTAGGCATCTAGTTTGAGCTCTAGGTTTTAGGAGCCATTAGTCATTTTGGTTGGCTTGTGTGCCTAATTGCATTGCATGACAACTAGATCAGGGACCCCATACCAGCACAACCAGGTCAACCCAGTGTAGCCATGGACCCAAATCTAGAAGTTTTAATGAGGACTATGACTGAACAGTATAATCAATTGAACACTAGTTTGATCAGATGCAAGAAAGGATTGATTCCTTAGAAGAATCTCATATGACTCATGCTGCGCCTCAATCACCCAGAATGACACCTCTGAATCCTAGAGTCCAATATCCTGAATCTATTGTTGAACCCCACCAAAGAAGACCTCATCATGACTACATTGATCAAGATGAAAGAGCCCTTAGGAGTATTCGACTTGATGCACCCACTTTTGATGGGACCTAGACCCTAAGGTGTACATAGATTGGGAGGGAGATATGGACCAATATTTCGAATGGTATGAAATGTCAGAGGACAGAAAGTTTAAATTTGCCAAGCTTAAACTAATCCGACAAGCTAGGTTATACTGAAAAAATATTGAGCGACTGTGTGTAGGCAAAGATAAGACATGCCAATAGATACTTGGAGAGCCATGAAAATCAAGCTTAGGGAGAAGTACCTACCTATTTCCTATAAGCAAAGGTTACTGGACCAATGGCAATGGCTAAGTCAAGGGAATAGGCCTGTGTCGGAATACATTGCTAAGTTTGATGAATATATTATGCGATGTAGTATTATTGAATCAGAAGATGTAACCCTATCCCGGTTTAGAACCGGTTTAAGGGAAGAGATTCAGAGAGAACTATTCCTTAGAGAAGTCCATGACTTAGAACAAGTATACCAAGTAGCTAGGGACTTCGAAAGATTCAAAAAGTACCATTTGTCTGTCGATCTGAACCCAATAAGATGAGTGTCCCAAGCCAAAGGCCTAATCCAAGCTAGACTCACTTTAGCCGACTCATACCCAATACTCCTTTAGTCCGAAAGATTGATAAAGAAAGAGTCCAAAAATCCAAAGGAGTAATACTAAAAACATACACTGTTTCAAATGTCATAAGGTAGGTCATTATGCGAGTCAATGTCCTACTAGAGCCTTGCATATAGGAGAAGTAGAGGAGGAAGTTGATGAATCAATTGACAATTTGGAGGAAGAGATTTATGAAGCAGAAGTGAATCTAACTGATGAGTATGATGGAGATGAAGAAGTTTTAGACTCGTTTGAGTCTTTAGGAGTTGTTAGATGTATCTTGACCCAGACCAAAGAGCAGGAAGACTGGCGTAGGACTAACATCCTACAAACTTTTGTCAAAATAGGAGAGAAAGCATGCAAAATCATTATAGATAGTGGGAGTTGTGTCAATTCAATTTCAACTAATACTGTTAAGAGTTTAGAATTACCCACTGCTTCCCACCCAACCCTTATAAGGTTTCTTGGATAGATTCCACTTCGATACCAATCAAGTTTAGATGTCAAGTTCCGGTGCAATTCCAGTCGTACCTAGAGAAAGTTTGGTGTGACATACTTCCAATGGGGTTAGTAGCATTATTTTTGGCAAACCTTGGTTATATGATCGTGATGCTACTTTATTCGGTCGATCTAATTCTTGTTCCTTTAATTTTAATGGAAAGAAGATAGTTATAAACCCTTTTTTCACCCAAAGACAACATTAAGAGAGGGTCTAGTAACTTGAAGGAAAAGAAACAAGGGTTGCATTTGATGAATGATAAAGACTTAAAAAGAAAATTAATGAAGGTTCACCAATTTGGAAACCTATCGACCTCATTCTGTTACCCACTCATGAACAAATGTCTGAGTCCGTCGAGTCATATTTCTAGCATATTAAGGAATCGTATAAGGATATCAGTAAGAAAATTCAAATGAGCAATGAAGTCAATAAGCATATGGCTAATTCACGTAAACGAATGAAAGAATTCAATATAGGGGACTTTGTCATGGTTAAACTTAGACCTAAAAGGTTCTCATCGGGAACTATGGGAAAACTGCATGCCCGAGGAGCTGGACCTTTCAAAGTATTAAAGAGAGTTGGACCTAATGCATATGTATTAGAGTTACCACCAGATTATGGCATTAGTTCAACATTTAATATTTTGATCTGAAAGAATACAAAGAACCGGCATTAATTCCTAGTGAGCTTTTTGGACCTTACCCAACCTTTGAGAGTGAAACCCTACCAGAGTGTCCACCAGCAATTCAGCCAGAGTGGAGAGATAGGATTGAACATATCTTGGATGACCAGGCAATTACCACCAGAAATAAGGGCTATCAACGTTATCTGGTTCAATGGCAAAAAGGCCAGAATTTGAGGATTCTTGGATTACCTGAGAGGATCTGCGGCAAATCGATCCAACCTACTAGAAAGGTATCAAAATCAGACTAGCCCTTACTTGATATGGTCGAGTTCATCCCATCCCAGGCGAATTGGTGCAGACACCAAAGTTCAAAAGAGGCTTCGATCTAATTCAATATGGCTTTAATTCTTTCATGTGTCCTGTATATAGAGTAATAATTTTATTTCTTTGAATTTGAGTCATATAATTAAAGTTGATTTATTTTAATTTGGGTTCTTGAGTCCAAGTAGGGTCAAATTGGTTTGTATTTAGTGAGTTTAGTAGTTGGGTCTAAGATAGGTATGAAATTGGGTTCAAGGTAAGCAAGTGAGCTTGAAGATTGGATGCATTCAACCACTCCAACAAATCAATCCAAGGTGGACGCCACTTCAGCAACCATTGTTGGGTACCATATCAACCTCTTGGTGTACACCTCATCAAGCCACATCACCACATGCCACGTCACCAAGGAGAATTAAATTCAAAGGAGCTGCCCACTTTTCTCTCCTCTTTTTAAGCTTAGTTATAAGTTGTTTCAACCTCCCACCCTTATAGCTTAGCTTAGGTTGCAACTTCCTATAAAAAGCTCATGTAATTTAAATTTAGGTTGCAACTTTCCATGAAAAGCTCCATGTAATTTGAATTTTCGAAAGTCCCTTGGAGGCTTATAAATACTACTCCAAGCTCTTTTGTAAAGACAATTTATGATGAATGAAAGTTGAGTTTATTTTCTTCCATTTGTGTTGGCAAATGTCCTCCGAGAGGGAGTGGGTGAGAGGCCCTTAGCTACTATTTATTTTCTTCCATTTGTGTTAGCAAATGTCCTCCGAGAGGGAGTGGGTGAGAGGCCCTTAGCTATTTCAAGAAAGTCATTTTCACGCCAAGATCCATTAGCCATTCTCCATCCCATCCTATCTTCCAAGGTGCAAGAAGACTCCACAAAGAAGGCCGACCAAGCTACCTCAAATCCACCAAGCTTCATCTTAACTTCAACATGCTTTTCCTCTTCCTTCATTTCATGCTTCACCAAATTTTTATGTTCTTAACTCTAATTTGGTTTGTGTAGGATCCCCGGTAATTCCAGGTTCCAAAGAAGAAGGTCTTCCGTGATGCGAAACAGATACAAGAAGTCCTACAACTAGAGGAATCTCCTTGTCATCCAAGAACTTCATCCTTGAGTGTAAACCTTCTAATCTCTAATATATTAATGGTCGAGTACCCCTCTTTCAACATTTTTCGATCTAAAATATTAGAGTAACTAAGCCCTAGCCTGTGTGGTTTCTTAACCACAAAGATCCTTTCTCTTTACTATTTTGAAGGATCTCCTCCAAGTCTAGTTTAACATATAAATCCCTTCATGAAAATTTCTGCTCTTTTACATGAAAATGTAGCCTAAATTCACTCCATTTTTTATTTAGTTATTACTATCTCTTCATGGATTGCTTCATTCCACTTCATCCCCCATCAGGCTTCATTATCATCCCAAGTTGAAGGAATCTAGCCACGCATTGCTGCCACCAGCATTCTCTCCATAATTTTTCTTTCCAGGCCTAAATACAATAATCTAAATAAAAGAAGAATAAAAAAGCTTTATAGAAACTCCTTCCCTCCAACTACTGCCTAAGGTCTTCTTTTTATAGGGCTTGTCTAGGGCTTCTTTCTAGTCAAAGTTGGAGTCAATCAGGCGCTCAAAATCATTCAGATATTATAAAAAAATTTCTTAGCTATCCGTTTAACATCACCTGCGTTAGTTTGCACCGAAAATCATATAAAATTATCTCTTTCTTTCTTTTTGGGCAAACCAAGTCCTGATTTGAATGCCATCTGCATCATTGGACTCCAAAAATCGAGCTCTTTCTATCTATAGGCTTCTTTTCTATAAACATTCATAAAAAATATTAATTTTTAATAAATTTAAAGTAATTAATATTTATTTTAATGATTAAATTGGGATAATAAATAGACTTATCACAACCCCCAACTTAATCAATGCTAGTCCCTTAGCAATGTAATTAAAATAAAATCATGTCACTATAATTCTCTTTTGCAAAATTAAATCTAGGTTTAAGGTTGAAAGAAGCTAGCCAGTATTACTAACTAAGTATTAAATTTTTGAAGTAAATTTTGCAGTCAGAACTATCAGAAACTTTCTTAGAGTTCATCCATAGATTTACAACACTTATGTTTGTGATGGTTAACTTAGCATTTCGGTACTAGCTTATAAGAAACAATGGTATCTTCGCTTATCACTTACTTTGGTCAATTTTCTATACACCCTTAAATTAAGCACATGACTTGAGATCTTTCACACTGCCTAATATATTATTTATTTATTTTTTTAATTTTTTAATTTTTTTAGCGATATCTTCATATTGCCCATTTTTTGACGCGAACAACAATGCTTACTTAGGCGAAGGTGCCCGGTTACTCAATGGAAAATCAATGTTTAGACTTATATATATATTATTTTTTTATCAGACATGTAGCTCTTTCCTTAAATTCAAATTTCTCTTATTAGGGTGTATATCAATTACCAATTTTTGTAATAATTGAATCTCTAATTGACCTTACAACTAATACCTAATTTATCTCGTCAGTGTGCATGTGCAATGGAAGTGCTAATAGCCTTTAGATGACCTACTCCTTGGCTCTTTACAGTAATTAGCCAATACTTTCTAACTCTATTACCTTTTCTTAGTCAATTTTGCTCAAGAATTTTTTCATAGCACATGATTTATAAAAATTTTAATTTTTTTTAAAAAATGCCAAGGTATTTTTAAAATATTTTTTAAAAAGGTGTCTCTTATCCCCAACTTAATTTCTATTGTTCTCAATGAAGTAAGAAAGAATAAAATAAGAAAAAATACTACCCGGACAAGATATGCCTCGTGTAATGTTAGGAGTGACTGTGCAGAATAGTCTCTTATTCCTAAAAATAAGAATCACTAAAATAAAGGTTAGAAAATAAAATTTTGGGTTGCCTTCCAAAAAGTGCTAAGTTTAATGCCTTCAGCCAGACGTTATGGCTTACTCTGGTTCATAGATGATCATAACCTCCCCAGCTTCTTCAATGGATAATTTTAAGAATGGTTTCAAGCATTGTCCATTAACTTTGAATATAGCATCATTACTTAGATTTTCAATTTCTATCACTCCATGTGGAAGACTTCTTTTACTATGTATGGGACAGTCCATCTAGATCTTAATTTCCCTGTAAATAGGTGAAGCCTTGAATTGTATAAGAGAACATTTTGCCCATGAGTAAAAGATTTTCTAAAGATAGCTTTGTCGTGAAAGGTTTTAGTTCTCTCCTTATAAATTTTTGCATTCTCATATGCTTGTTTCTAATTTCCTCAAGTTCATCCACTTGTAATTTTCTCTGGTCTCTGGCTACATTCAAATCCATGTTTAATTATTTTATGATCCACATTGCCCTATGTTTTAATTTTACTGGCAAATGACATGCTTTACCAAATATAAACCTATAAGGAGACATTCCTAAATTTGTCTTGAAAGTAGTGCGATGCGCCCAAAGTGCATTCACTAGCTTCACTGACCAATCTTTTCTATTAGAGCTCACGATCTTCTCTAGGTTTTGTTTGATTTATCGATTAGAAACTTCTACTTGCCCACTCATTTGTGGATGATAAGGTGTGGCCATCTTATGGGCGATGTTATACTTTCTCATTAGTGATGCAAATGATTTGTTGCAAAAGTGTGTTCCACGATCACTGATGATAGCCCTTGGAATATCAAAGTGGAATAGGATATACTCTTTGAGAAATTTTACAATAATTTTGCTGTCATTAGTTCTACAAGGTATTACCTCTATCCATTTAGATACGTAATCTACAGCTATCAAAATATATTCGTTTCCAAAAGATTTTGAAAATGGTCCCATAAAGTCAATTCCCCATACATCAAATTTTTTTACAATCAATATTGGATTCATAGGCATCATATCTCTTTTTGTAATCCGGCCTATTTCTTGGCACCTGACATGACTTTTACAATATTCATAAGCATCTTTGAATAGGTTAGGCAAGTAGAATCCACATTGGAGCACCTTTGCCGTTGTCTTTTTAGTTCCAAAATGACCACCACAAGCTTGGTTATGGCAAAAGGATGAAATGATCCTAACTTCTTGATATGGCATGTATCTCCTAATAATCAAGTCAGGACATTATTTAAATAAATATGGGCCATCCCAAATAAAGTATTTTACTTGAGAGAGAAATCGATTTATGTCCTAAGCATTCCAGTGCATCAGAATCTGACCAGTGGCTAAGTAATTGACTATGTCGGTGTACCATGGTTCCATGGTGGCAGACATAATTTGTTCATCAGGAAAGGACTCGTTGATAGATAGTTCTTTAGTAGGCGTGATCGCTAACCTAGATAAATGATCAGCTACTATGTTTTCAGTACCCTTTTTGTTGCCCAGATGTAGCAACCCAAGAGAAGGGTGAATTGGGTTATTAAAAATTAATTACTATACAGGTATGTGCTTTAACACTAATTTTAAATTTGATTCACAGCAGTGTAGTGAAGTGCACAGAATAATAATAATAGAGAATTAAACAACCACAAACACAAGAGAATTTATAGTGGTTCGGTGCCAAACTCAGCACCTACATCCACTTCCCAAAACCTTTGGGTATTCCACTAATCGTATCACAACGATTACAACCTCTAGCCTTCCCCGGCTAGCCCTCTTGTTTATACGGCACAAGGCAGCCAAACCCCTAGCCTTACAATGCTAGTCCTCTTGTTCAATGGTATAAGGAAGCCAACCCTTAGCCTTACCGGGCTAGTCCTCTTGTTTAACGGCACAAGGAAGCCAACCCCTAGCCTTGCCAGGCTAGTCCTCTTGTTTAACGGCACAAGGTAGCCAACAAGAACCAAAGGGTTAACTCTAACCCTTTTACAAAATTTCAGAGAATATAAGAATGAGTAGCTCCTATAATGAGCAAATATTCAAGATATACTTTACAAATTTGAAGCAATATCCTCAGCAATAAATAAACAACGTTGAGGTAGCTGAAGTCTTGATTGATTGAGGGCTTTAATGGATCTGGACGACCTTTGAGCAATGAATGATCTTTGAATGCACAACAACTTACTTTCAACCACTCCAAAAAATATGCAATAAAAGCTCTTTTTCTTGGATTTCTTTCTCTTGTATTTCTCTCTTTTAGATTCGTCATTTTGTTCTTTAAATCCCATCTATTTATAAGCATCCAAAAAAAACATCCGTTAGAAACATTTGAAATAAGTGGAAAGAAAAATGGGAAGTAAAAATAACCGTTGAGATTATTTCTCTTAAGCATTGAATGCATTGAATCCACTTGAGGAAGGAAGAACTCTATCATAACACAAGAAATCAAAAGTTAATATAGCTGAAAATAGCAATGTATTAAAGAAGAGAGAGAGAGAGAGCACACCCAGAAATAATAGAGTGGCAGCTAACTGAAATAAATTCCAGGTAGCTGAAGTCTTGAAGTCGATCGGCCAGGAAGGAAACAAGAGCTCCAGCTAGCTATCCAGCTAGCTCACTTGAAATCTCATGGCAAGAACAACCATCCAGGAGAGGGTCAGGTAACTCCTTAGGCAACTAAAGCATTAGCTAGTTAACTTCCCAGCTAACTAATAAGTAAAGCATGCAGCCAGGAGATAAAGCAAAGAACCAGTAGTTAGCTCATTAGCTAACCAAGCCAAATGATAGTTAGCTCTTCAGCTAACTTAGCAAGCAATCCACACGGCTATGAAGAGAGGCCAAGAAATGGTAGCTAGCTCCCCAGCTAACTGTGAAAAGAGGCACTCGGCTTTTGGCAACAGAGAAGTGGGTAGTTAGCTCTTTAGCTAACTGGCCAATAGATAGTTAGCTCCCCAGCTAACTAAACTCAAAAGCAAGAAGGCATCTAGCTAGGATAGTTAGCTCACTAGCTAACTAAGGAAAAGCAATCACACGCCAGGGAGAAGTAGCTAACCTTCCAGCTAACTAAACCAAAAGGTAGATAGCTCTCTAGTTAACTACAGAATGGATTCAAACGGCTTGAGAGGCAAAAGTTAGCTCTCCAGCTAACTGAAAATAACATCCGCTCGGCTTGGAGTCCCTGTGAAAAATAGTTAGCTAAGAAAGAAAACTAGTTAGCTCCAAAGCAAAGTAGTTAACTAACAGGGTATGCTAGCTAGCTAAGAGAACCATCAGCTAGCTCATCAGTTAGCTAAAAAGAGGGGCGTTTGGCCAAGTGAAGAATCAGGGAATGATAGTTAACTAAAAGGCAAGCCAGCTACTAACAGGGAAGTCAAGTTAGCTAATCAGCTAACTGACACCCAAAGCATTCGGCCAGGACAGAAGCATTCAGAAACATAGTTAACTAAAATGAGATCCAGCTAGCTCAGAAAGAGGCCAAGCTAGCTAATCAGCTAGCTCAAAAATACAAGGCTCGGCTAGGAATTGTAACAGGCACCATAGCGAGCTAAAATGGAACT
This sequence comes from Calamus simplicifolius, assembly GCA_900491605.1. NCBI lineage: Eukaryota > Viridiplantae > Streptophyta > Magnoliopsida > Arecales > Arecaceae > Calamus > Calamus simplicifolius. The sequence continues at coordinate 490,632 of UESW01004836.1, forward strand.
TCAGCTAGCTAACGAAGGAACAAGCTAGCTAACCAACTAGCACAAATGAACAACCGTTCGGCCAAGCCACAGAAACAATTTGGTAGTTAGCTAATTGACGTGCTAGCTAGCTAGATGAAAGAGCAAGCTAGCTAAATAGCTAACTCCCAAGCCAATAGAACGGCCAAGGCTAAAGATATTCATTTGATAGCAATTAGGTGGCAAAATAAAATGAAGTATACTCCCTTAAAAAAAATTTGCATGAAGATACTTACTTGTAAAGCATCTGAACTTCCCTGCAACAAGCTTAATAAATATAATTAGTCTTTGCTTAATTGTTTTGTAAGCATCAAAATCAATCCAGGGTCAACACTTTTTATCTCTGATCTCTATGTCAAATTCTTGTAAGAGCAAGATCCATCTAATTAAGCGTGCCTTGGCATCCTTCTTTGAAACAAGATGCCTAATGGCAGAGTGATCAGTATAGATGACTATATGAGACCCCACTAAGTAAGACCTAAATTTTTTTAGTGCAAATATCACAGCTAAAATTCTTTTTCAGTGATAGAATAGTTGAGCTGTGCATCATTTAAGTTCTTACTAGCATAGTAGATCACTCGAGGTAGCTTCTCACTTCTTTGCCCTAGGATTGCTCCTATGGCATGATCGGATGCGTCACACATCAGCTCAAAAGGTTGAGTCCATACAGGTGGGTGAACAATTGGTGCTAAGGTTAATTCTCTCTTTAAATATTCAAAGGACTCAAGACATTCAAATGTGAAGTCAAATTTGACTTCTTTGGCTAATTGGTTGTTAGTCAATAGTCGAGCCACTTTACTAAAATTCTTGCTAAATCTTCTATAAAATTTAGCATGTCCAAGGAATGATCTTATTTCTTTGACTGATTTAGGTGAAGAAAGATTTACAATCAAATCTACTTTGGCCTTGTCTACTTCTATACCTCTATTTAAAATTACATGGCCAAGAACAATACCTTCCTTCACTATAAATTGGCACTTCTCCCAATTTAGTACTAGATGCTTTTCCTTGCATCTTTCTAAAACCAGTCTAAGGTGATATAGACATTCAAAAAAGGTTGAACCAAAAATGAAAAAGTCATCCATAAAAATCTCAAGGAACCGTTCTACCATATCAGAGAAAATACTAATCATGCACCTTTAAAAGGTAGATGGTGCATTACACAAGCTAAAGGGCATACGTCTATACACGAAGGTTCCATATGGACAAATAAATGTTGTCTTCTCTTGATCCTCTAGGGCTATTGTAATTTGATTGTAACCAGAGTATCCATCCAAAAAACAGTAAAAGTCATGCCCTATTAATCATTCTAACATTTGGTCTATAAAGGGCAAATGAAAATGGTCCTTCTTAATAACAATATTTAATTTTGTATAATCGATGCATATCCTTCATCCTATTTGAATTCTTGTAGGGACCAACTTATTATTGTCATTTTGTATCACAGTGACTCCTGACTTCTTGGACACCACTTGCATAGGACTTACCCAAGAACTATCTTAAATAGGATAAATTATACCATTGTCAAGGAGTTTGATGATCTCTTTCCTTTCTACTTCCTTCATGACTGGGTTAAGTCTCCTTTGGGATTCTCTTGTAGGCTTGGCTTCTTCCTCTAAGTGAATCCTATGTTGAACGATCGAGGGGCTAATCCCTTTTATGTCAACCATGGTCCATTCTAATGCTTCTTTATTTTCTCTTAGGATATTCAGCAGTTCCCCTTCTTATGACGAGTCTAGGTTGGCTGAAATAATTATAGGTAGGGTTTTGAAGGACCTAGGTATGCATATTTGAGATGCTTGGAAAGTGGTTTCAGTTCTAATTCGGGTGCTTCCTCTATTGATGGTTTGGGTAATTGTTCAGGTACTTTCTCTAGTGGCTCAATTGGAGGTTTCCATCTTGATTTTTCATCAATTATAGCAACCTCATTAATTTGCTCCCATCTTGGTTCATGCAGATTTTTAGGTCAAGCTCTTCGTCACTAAGGTCAATTGGATCATAAACAGTATCTTGAACATAATTTGAGTCACTCATTTGATGTGTAATGGTAAGATTGAAAATATTAAGATCAATCGACATAATCCCAAAGGAAAGTTTTATTAATCCATTTGATAATTAATTACGGCATTAGCTGTAGCTAAAAATGGTCTACCTAAAATTTGGAATATGGCTCTTTGGGTTTATCAACGGTTTAGTTTCTAAAATCACAAAGTCCACCGAATAGATAAAGTCACCAACTTTGATCAACACATCCTCTACTATTCCCTTGGGTACTTTCAAAGAGTGATATGCTAGTTATAGGGTCATTCCCGTTGGCTTTAGTTCTCCCAATCCTAGTTGCTCATATACAGAGAATGACAATATATTAACACTCGCCCCTAAGTCTAATAAAGCCCTATTTATAAGGGTGTTCCCCACAATGCATGAAATAGTAGGTAACCCTGAATCTTTGTATTTTACTGGCATGTGGTTTGATAGATAAGAGCTCACACTGACAGCTAGAAAGGCTCTCTTGGGTATTTGTAGTCTTCTTTTTGGTACATAGATCCTTAAGGAATTTGGCATAGGCTATGACTTGTTGGATCATATGACTTGTTGGATCATATCCAGTAAGGGAATGTTTACTTTAACTTACTTAAAGACCTTCAAAATCTTATCGAATCGGGCTGAATTTCGATTGGACTTAAGTCTATTTGGGAATGGTACTACAATCCTGATTTTTGGTTCATCTCCTTCTGACAAGAGCTCAGTTGGTGGGTTGGGCATTATATCAGACTCTGATGCCTTAGGTGTTTCTGGCTGACCTAGCTCAATAAGTTATTCAAGTGGTGGGGCTTCTAATTCTTCTTCTTCATATGTACCCTTCTGGTTATCTATTTGTTTTTCAGATCTTAATGTATGAATGATACTTAGTTGGTTAATCTGGGCTTCTTGATTTGATCCTTGGATGTTTAGGTTCCTAGGGTTAGCTTCGAGTTGACTCGGTAGCTTGCCCCGTTCTTTTCACTTATGGTTGTGGCCAACTGACCTACCTGCATCTCCAAACGAGTTATGGCTTGAGTATTAGTGGATAGCCATTGCCTTGTGTTTTGCATAAAGTTATTCAGGGTGGTGTTGGTGCTATTTATTATCGCATAAGTGTCAGCTTGGAATTTAACTAGGATTTTCAGGGCCTTATCTAGGGAACTATACCTCTTTTCATTCTCATTGACTGGTGGGTTATTTCCTGTAAAATTGGGCCTTGGGTTAGATTAGTTGTAGTTGGGACCACATGCACTAGGACCTTGTGACCGGGCAAAGTTTGGATGGTTCCTCCACCCTGGGTTGTAGGTTGGTGCATAAGGATTGTTGGTTGTTCTTTGATAGGTTGCATTCATCTGTACACAACTATTTTCAATTTGGGTCATGAAGTGGGGGCACTCTTCTACTATATGTTCTGGCTCATTACATCCAGTGCAGATAGGTGCAGCCACTTGGTTTACATGATTTATTGGGGCCTGTCCCTTAAGTTCCAAGGCTTCTATCCTACGAATCAAAGATGCAATCTTAGCTTCTTCAACTATAGATGGAGAGCATTGGTGCATACCACCTCTTGATGGTGTGGGTTCAGATTCCTTAGTTTTCTCCCATTGTAATCTTTTTTTCTACTAAATCTTCTAGAAATTGCCAGGCTTCATTGGGTGGTTTCTGTATAAAGTTGCCCTGACACATCGACTCGAGCATAGTTCTAGAGTTTAGATTTAGACCTTCATAGAAGGTTTGACATAACTTCCAAGTCTCTATCCTATGGTATGGACATTGGCTTAACAGGTTTTATAAATCGGTCTAGACACTTCCAGAAAAGCTCTCCCCCTAATTGATGAAATTGAGAAATTTCATTTCTCAATTGGCTATTTTATGATGTGAATTTTTTTTTCAAAAATGCTTTAACAAAACCCTCCCAGGTTGACATCGACTGAGTAGGTAAACTATATAGCCACTTTTTGGCACTTTTCTTCAAGGCAAAGTTAATTAGCCTAAGTTTCACAGCATCTTCTAAGAGTTTATGCATTCTCATAGTATCACATACTTCCTTAAATTCTCTAATAAAAATGTAGGCATCCTTAATTCCTATGAATTTAGGGAGTATATTGATAATCTAAGGCTTAATCTCAAAATTGACCGCATTTGTTTGGGGTAGTTGAATGCATGATGGTTGGGCAGATCCAATTGGGTAGCAGTATTCTCTTAGGCTAAGGGGATGTCCTAATTCCTCCATATTTACTTTTTCTTCGTTAATGGTAGGGTCTAGATCTATCCTTACTAATCGATCGGACTCCCTTTTCCAAGTTACAATTTGAAATTTTTTTTATGTTATGTAGAGAGAGAAAAGAAGATTCTAAAAGAAGTATCCTAAGAGATTTCTAGAACTAAGAGCAATGAAGAATAATTTAATTAGGGTTTAATAATTATTAGCAATTAAGATAACAAAGATTAGACTCTCTACTCTAGGTTTAACCTAGATCTAGACAGCTCCTAGCTTTCAAAACTGTCTTGGATCCCTTCAAATCAAAAATTAGCTGATCGACTAGCCAGTTAAGGGTAAGGTCAGTGGGGTCCCCTCGTTGCTTACTTGGTAAGCGAACAGAACCAATTAAATAATCACTTTCCTTCTCTTTTCTAGACACCAGTTAATCAGTCAATCCCGACTCGATCCAACTCTTTCGGGTGCCTTGTCCTATTGAGCTCGAGTTCCTTAGGGGCTGACGTCTAGTTAATTTTAAAGTTAAAGGCTTGGATGTGTGTAGTATGCAGGGTGATGGTTTATGGGCTAAGAAATGGTAATGAAATTCTCTATTAGGAGTTGTGCCCTTAAAGTATTTTATGAAAATGCAATGCAATTCAAGAAAGGTGTCTAAACAAGTTAAGAAGTTTTTAAAGTTTATTATTTGTTTCCTTAAATTAATTATGTTTTATGAAAAGTATATTAGGTTTTCTTTTAGGTTCTTTAAGATAAGTTAATTAAAAGAAAATTTAATTAGGTTAAAAGTGGATTGTGACAAGAAGAAAAAAAATTTTTAATGTTAAAAAGAAAATAAAAATTAATATTAAGGTAACTCAAAAAGACAATAAGCTAAAGAGAGCAATAACTATCCAATAAAAGAAATTTTTTTATTCCTTTTTTTATATAGCAGCATGAATAATAATGAAACAATAAGAGAGAATAAAAAAAATAAATAAAGAATAAAATTAAAAGAAAATTATGGTAATTAATTTTTTTTAAAAAAAATTATGAACTAACATGCCTGGATCCCTGGCAATGGTGCAAAAATTTGATCGCTGTCGTTGGTGGTCAAAAATAAAACCTACTCACTACTATAGCTAATAGTGAATCGGGATCATATCCTCAGGAATCAAGGGCAATTATTTCATGAAAAAGAAAAAAAAATTTATATGTAGAAAATTATATTAAGAACAGTGGTTATTAAAAGATAACAACTAATTAATTAACAAAATTCAAATAACAGGATAAGCAACCTAGAAATCCGAATCCACATGCAAAAAATTTTATCTTTTTTTATTGTTGCAACAATAATAATTTTTATAAATTTAAAATTAAAATAATTTATCTTTTGTCAAGCACGGATTGTATCAGAAGATCACGGCACATCCGCTTAGAGTATAAAATATCTAATAATTGCAAGGTTAGGGGTCTAATCTATCATACTATTATCTGTCTCTCTTAGCACGTACTGTATCTTAAAATTATGATACATCGATAGAGGGTATAGGCCGTGTATGCCATATCAAAACCTTGATCAGAAAAATAACTCAAAAGATATAATAAAGAAGAGCATAATTTTATTACATAGAAATTAAAAATAAAAAGAAAGATAAAACCTGATTGCATGCTTCATCATCATCTCAAGTTGAAGGAATCTAGCCACGTATTGCTACCACCAGCATTCTCTCCATAATTTTCCTCTCTCAAGCCTAAATACAATAATCTAAATAAAAGAAAATAAAAAAAAAAGCTTTGTAGAAACTCCTCTCCTCCAACTACTGCCTGATGTCCTTCTTTTATAGAGCTTATTTAGGGCTTCCTTCTAATCAAAGTTAGAGTCAATTGGGCGCTCAAGATCGTTCGGATATCGTGATAAAATATCTCAGCCATTCATTCAACATCATCTTCCTTAGTTTGCACCGAGAATCATGTGAAATCATCTCTTTCTTTCTTTTTGGGCAAATCGAGTCCTGATTTGAGTGCATCTGCATCGTTGGACTCCAAAAATCGATCTCTTTCATCTATAGGCTACTTTTCTACAAACATCTATAAAAAGTATCAATTTTTAATAAATTTAAAGTAATTAATATTTATTTTAATGATTAAATTGAAAAAATAAATAGACTTATCATATATACATAATGATCTAATTTATTGACAATATATCCTAATTTTAAAATTACATTATGAAAAGTGAAATACCATTGACAAGATGATTTTTTCAACCTATATAAAGATTTATTTAAATGATATACTTTATCTTCTTGTTCTTTTATTATAAGGCCCTCATGCTACATGTAAATTGTTTCGTTCAATTCACCATTTAAAAAGCAATTTTTAGATTATCATAAAAGGCAACAATAGTTAAGATTTTTCTTATAGATATATTTTGCTACAAAAGAATCAGCATTAAAAAAAATCTATGCCTTTTCTTTGAGTAAAACCTTTAATTATCAAACATGCTCTATACTTATCTAGATAATCATCGGATCTAAATTTCTTTTCCAATGCCCATTTACAACCAATAGATTTTCTATCTTTAGTAAATCACATGGTTTTCATACATAATTTTTCTCTATTGATTTCATTTCTTCACTCATAGTCTTTAACCATTCATTAGATTTATGCGAGTTTATTGCATTTTTAAAGTTAATGGAATCATCAATCTCATCTAGGTTTATAGGATTCTCTATTTCTTTACTTAAATAAATATAGTAATTATTCAAGTGTGATGGTGGTTCTCTAGATCTTTTCCTAATGTAAAATTGATTTAAAGAAGCTTCACCACTTTTATTGGAATTATCATTATTCAGCTTCATCAATCTTATTTCTTCAATAGCTTCTAAAGGATCATCCACTATTGATTTGTTATTTTCATCGGATTCTTCTAAGAATATTGCATCTTTACTCTCTTTGTTATAAAATGTATATCCTTTAGAATTTTTAGAATAATCAATGAGAAAATATTTTTTTGATTTAGGATCTAACTTATTTCTTAGAGATTGCACTACACATAAGTTGATGAACCTCACTTTCTCAAATTATTTCGGTTGGATCTTTTTGCCTATCCATAACTCATATGGAATTGATTTGGTAGGAACTCTATTTAAAATATACATCGTAACGTTTAATACTTAACCCATAAAATTTTAGATATGAAAGTAGGAGTTAACATAGATCTAGTCATATCTAAAAGGGTTCTATTTCTTCTTTCAACTATAATGTTTTGTTGTGGAGAGTAAGGTATAGTGGGTTGGTGAATGTTTTACAGAAAAAATAAAAGAAATAGAACCTAACGTATCATGAAACTGGAATTACTCAAAGACAATATTTAGAATTTTTATTTGATGATATATTAGTTAAATATATTTCTTTCTTACTAAAAAGATTGATCGAGTGTTTTATCTTCATTTCAAGCATGCAAAAGTTATACTATTTTAATTTTATCTTCTTCTCAGGTTTTTTGAGTATTTGAAGAAGTTTTTGGATGACATTTATATGATCATGCTCATAATAGAATGGTCAGGTAGAGACAAATTATTGTATCTTGTGAACGAACTCGCCAACCATTTACACGAGGGAAAGAAATTTATCTTTAGAGGAGTATCTTGCATGCCTCGATTCAAGCAAGTCCTACATTAAGATTTTAATAATTTTCTTTTATGAAAATTAATTGCTATTAATTTGTACTCAACTTAACTCATCTAAGCCTTTTTCCAATTACATGGGATCGGCTACATGAATCTCTGCTCCTATTCAGGACTAAGTCAACACTCAAATTACAAATAGTTATATCTCTCTTAATTATTTATGTCCATATTAGTTTAGGTAATTGCTAGTAGTTTCTAAGAAAAATAATTTTTTCTATAATAATTTAAGAACAAATATTTTCTCATTTTAGAAATTACTAATATTGAATATTTAAAATAAAAATATTATAATTTTATATTAAGCTTTACTATTACTTTGATATTAGCATTGTTTTTTTATGAAACAAAATCTGTTTCTTGCAAAACTGATTTTTCTTGTGCTTTAAAATATATGCAAAAAATATAGAAAGTTTTCTTGGCTTAGAATTTCATTTTGTGTTGATAAAAATCATGTAGAAATTATTTTAAAAGATTTTCATCTTAATAAAATTAATATCTGATTACTTTGATAATCATGCTATTCCAAGAAACTTGGATTTGAATTTTAAATTTTGTTGTTTTAATATTTATGTAGAAGTTTTTCTAAAGTTTCCATGCACGCTTGACAGCACAGCGGAGTAGCGGAGCGTGTGGACTTTATAAATTTCTCAATGAAATATATTTGCAAGAAACCCTTAATAGCCAAGATCTCCTTAATGATAACAATCAAATGAATAATGGTAAATATAGGATAAGAAGAATACTTGTAACGCTAAATCCAATATATTAGAATATCCACAAGGTGCCCAAGTGTTCACCCTCCAACATTGATCCATACAAGAAATGGGTTCAAGACTCTCTCCTTCAAAACTTTGATTCTTAATTCTTTAATCCTTCTAAAGGATTTGATTGGCTTACTTTCTTTCCCTTCTAATTTCTTTCTTTCACAAAATCTTTCAAAGCCTTTTGTCCTGAATAAGACCTCCTTGTCTTGGTTTAGGGCAAGATAGCCTCTTATTCTAAAAAGACCTCCTTGTCTTGGTTCAGGACAAGATAAATGAGACTTGATTTCTCTTCGGATGGATTCTATGCATTATAAACCACCGAAGGCATTCCTATTTATAAGAGGCAAAGGGATGCGAATGCATCCCATCCACATGCCTCATCCCACCTCATCATGATGAGGCGTGTCCTAAGGATAGCATCTTATCATGATAAAGCGCTACAGAGAGAGGCGCATTTGAGAGAGCGAAAAGACGTATCCGCTCAAAAGACTTATCTGATAAGTTTTATTCATGCCCTTCTTACGCTGATAACCTCCACACTTATTTTATGATAATGTCTAAAATAAGATACCATCTAATGGTTCAGATTAAGATATCATTCAATGATCCAAAATAAGACACCATCAAATGGTTCAAATTAAGATATCATCCAATGGTTCAAATTGAGACACCATTTAATGGTCCAGATTAATTATCCAAAGAGCCATCCAATAGTCCAAATAAAGCCAATTAGGTTCTAACTCTTGGCCAATCCATATTAGGTCATGATCTAATCATATTAGATTAACCTAATACAAGAATAAGATTAGAATCCAATTCAAATCAGGAGCTAGGGTTGCAACACGTGCTAGCATATCTATCCTACAAGCATGATCTAATCCAATTAAACCCTTGATCAGTTCCTTTGTGTGTGACCTATTGGGTTCCATATCTAGCCAATAGTAGGTGTGGGTGCAAGTTAACTTATCATGATTAGAACATTTCTAATCCTTATAGATCTAATCAATATGATCCCAAATTTGATAATTAGAACCCTTTCTAATTGTTGATCAAATCAAACTCTTTAATCCAATCAAACCTATGAGACAAGATTCACATTTAGCAACGTATCATATCTACTTGGAAGATATGGAATTTGATGGATATGCTAAATATACCCTTCAGTGGTAACTTACCGTGCAATATAATCCTTCAATCATATTGCACTCCGAATAAATATGAGTATGGATCAATACCAAACTCAATTACTTATTCATGTCTCTTTTAATCTTCTAATGATAATTCAATTAATAAAAGATTAGAAACTCTTTCTAATTTTATTCTGCTTTGATCAAAGACTTCCTGAATTATCATAAGATTAGAGCAAGTAGGATGTAGGCTTCTCTTACTAGAAGTGATTGAATCCTCGTTGATCAACTTATAATCTTCGTACACAATCCACCACATCCAGAATACCTCGTACACAACTTAATGTCGTGAATGTTGATAATAATATATATATATATATATATATATATATATATAGTGGAAGCATGCGGATCATTTAACATGCATAAAATTAATATTATCATATCAAAAGAAAAAATTATCATATAATTTTTTTCTAAACATAAAATATATCGATATGTTGAAGTCTCGAAAGAGCATACGCGCCCTACTACCTGCAAAATAAAATAAAATCAAAGCCTTCCTAACCTTTCAGAATCGATATCGAACTATGAGAATGAGCTCACTTTTAGTTTTTCTATATTTCTCACAACATTGGCGCACATAAAATAAAAGAGAAAAGGAGAGAAACTTTTTTTTCATTTTTTCACGTTCTCTGAAAGTCCACCTTATGCTATATTTATAAGCTCTAGGTGAATAAAAAAATTATTTTTAAATTAATTTAATTTAAATAACCTTTATCTGTTACAACATATTTTGACTGCATGAGAATATTCTCACATGTACGTCAACTCCTTGATCAAATCAAGAAAAAGCTATTTTCTTATCTGCAACTAATTTAAAATAATATCTAAATTAAATATAATTATCAAATTATCAAATCTTAATAATTTTAAATATTATTAATTTTAATTATTTAAAAATTAAATTTATTATTTTATTTTTAATCTTTTCAATAATCACATTATCAAAAATATCAAAAATTAAAATTTTTCTTTCTTCATCAACTCATAATATGCGTTACTTACAAGAGTAAAATTCTCTTGTATGATATTCCATAATAATATTTATGTGCAACCATTCATATCAATATTATATAAACAATGTATCTAAACACATTTTTATTTTGTCCAATAACTAACTTACTATACCAAAATAACTGTGAAAAAAAATAATCAATCAAATTAATTATTTATCTTCATAATAAACTCTTTATTATAAAATTTTAATAAATTTTTTATTTGAAAAAAATAATTAATCGCATTAATTATTTAATCCAATAGTAGCCGATGCGATTAACCTAAGACGGTATGGAGACCATGGACCCATAATTTCAAGCTTCAATAAACTTGAATAAACTCAATTAAAACTTTTTAATTATTTATTCAGTTTATTAATCTCAAAGTTATTTCACTAAAAACTCGAGACTGCACTCTTGAAAATTACATATTAATTTTACTCAAAAACTTGAGTCGTCCACTGACTTAATCATTACATGTAATTCAACCATCCATAATTAGTTCATAATTAGAGCTAGGTAAAATAACCGTTATACCCCTCTAAATATCTCTTATTCCTTAAGTACCATTGATTCACTAGTTAAACAGTTAATTTATGATCGGATCATAAATTAACTGTTTAGCTACATAATCAACACTTAAGGAAACTAATTTTAAGCTTCTTTTCAAAAGCCATGGATTCCATATCTTTAAATCACATTACCAGCACAATGTGTTATTGAACCTTCAACATGTAAGTATGGGCTCAACATCAAATGAGCTTTAACAAACAAATCAAAAGATTCAATAGCACAATCAAGGAGTCTGTGATTAAATCAAGATTAAGGTTGATTTACATATGATCATCTTGTGACATAAATTGAATTCTTTATAACAATCTTAAATAAAGATTCAAATTATATCAGTCCAAGTCCTATATAATCTTATTATATATAATACCTCTACTAAGTATCTCTACACAACAATCCGGATAAGATTATCACATTCAGAATGATCATGGATATCAGTCCAAGTCCTATATAACCTTATTATATATAATAGCTCCACTAAGTGTCTTTACACAATAATCCAAATAAGATTGTCACATTCATAATGATCATGGACCGTATTAGTGATTAGCGATAGAAGATTCATACCTCTATCAATCACGGACATATTTAAATATATTAACTGTAATTTTAATCTTCTTGTATACATTATACTAAAATTACAGTCTCATAATATTTTTGAATTTCCATATAAACATTCATCTTTCATATGAATGAGGCAAAATTGAAGAAAAATATTTTTTTATTAATTTAAAAAATCAAAAGTATAAATATATCTGATTTTAAGAGCACTATTCCTAATCGTGAATATGTGTAAACCAAAATATGAATTTATATACACAAGATACTAAGGTAATCTTAGGTCTAAAGATCACTTATGCAATTCTCATTTAGAGAATCATCTTTTGACAAATAAATAAGCATCCATAAATGTTTTCTTGGTAGGTCAATTCAGTGAGCTCATTCCTCGAATGAGCACCCACATCATAAGATGTTTCAGTGTTTCTATTATCATTAATCCCCGACTCAATGTACCATCGACTGATAATATTTTAGATTAAGGTTTTAGGATTTTAGGTCTTACTGTCATGATTTCATTATAGCCCTAAAACCATTGCTCTAATTTATGGGGTTCATCATAATTATAAGAAGCAGCTTATAATGAAACATAATACTTTTTATATATAAGCAAAATATCATATACATGATTTGAAAAAATAAAAAAATCTATCATAATATAAATTACGATTGACTTTTAGAGCATCACTCTTTCATACAGGTCCTGAACTATTCGATTTGAGCTGATTTAAGTGTGGGTTGTATGGAGGTGGTGTTGGAACTATCTGAACTTGGAGGGTAAACCAAACCCCACCCACCCCCAACAACCCCCCCCCCCTCGCCCAAAACACACACCAATATATATATATAACGAATAGCATTCAAATAAAAATATTTTTTTAAAATACTCAATTATTAATTATAGACTTATATTTAGCAGAACCTGTCCAAAATCATTTTAACTGCAACTATCTGAGAATATGGAATAGAGGGGAAAGCAAGTTTCAGATACTGTTATTATCTTAATAAAACGGATCTGCCAAAACTTTCACCATTAATGTTTAGCCAAACAAATTAAAAATAATAGTTAATAATGGAAAAGAACGCTGTTAATACATAGAGGTTTGCTGATGGATTTTTTTAAAATAAAAATTCTAACTATAAAATTTTGTTTGTCTGATGACTGTCAGAAATTTTCTATTTTTAAATATCAATTTGTTATTGAAATATAAATTCTTAAATTCAGCATATCCATTCTAATATATATTTCAAGACAACACGGAAGGATGAAAAAGATTGTGAGAAACCTTGAGAATGTTATATGTAGTAGTAGCTAATACGGTTCACCATTTCTGATAAAAATATGGAATGAAATAATGCTATCTGAATATGTTACAGATCGTTTATGTGATCAATACTAATTATATTAAGTGTTTTAAGAAAACGAGGATTTAAAAATTTTATTTGAAGGAGTTATACTTTCATTCTTCTTATTTTTCCTTGATGTACAAACTGATGATTAATGTACTGCCATCTTGTTATTATTATTTTTTTTTTTCAATGACATTTTTGCGTGCCTGTTAAGAGAATAGCCCTTTTTTTTTTAGGGACTCTCCCTACAAGAAATTAATTAAGCATAATAAAGAACTACCCTCCAAGTTCTTTTTGAAAAAAAAAAAAACCAGCAACTGACAGACAATCTTAAATTCTGCAGAGCGCCAAGATTTATAAATTACTACAGGCAGAGAGCTATTAAAGGTGCTGAGCTTGGAGTGTTAATGATCTGATGCTTACAGCATGGAGACTTTTGGAATGATCTGGCTTGAGCCACTTGTCACAGAATTATAGAAAATCTTGTAGCCGAAAGCTCCCTTTGTGATGCCGTAATTCCTTTGATGTGCTGGTCCAGCACTCCTTCCAGGAAGCTTCCTCCTTTAAAGAAAGCAACTTGCACGCCATGAAAGGGACCTCATATACCTGCTCAAAATTTTGGTGGTCACCCTGAATGTACTGAGATATAACATTATTTGAGCCTTTCATCTCTCCCTTCTGACTGGAATTATTTTGTTCTGATCACATACCAAGCTTTGCCAGTACCTCTGTTCATTCAAGCCATACATCTAATAAATTAATTATTGAGTTCAGCATCAACAAATGACCAGAAAAAAATAAAAGAAAAGAAATATTCTACCCTCTGTTATTCTAAGGACTTGAGCTTTGGTGGCGCAGAGTAAGAGGTATTCTAGCCTTCAGTATCATGGCTTGCTGGATTAGGAATCATATGCTTCCACTGCTCTTTGCTTTAGAATGGATCCTCTGGAGACCATGACTCATTCATTTGAATAGCAGATATGACCCTCAGTAAAGTGACACTGACAAAGAATACCAAAATATTTTAACCAATGTTTTGGTATACAAGCATGATCATTGACATCATAAGCTATTTTAAGTAGCAATGCTGACAAAGGATAACAACTTCCCAACAAGGAAGAGAGGGTAAACAAAAACTGAGGGCGGTCATGGGTTTAACAGACCGGTGGTCCTCTCCAATCAAGACAATATGATAAAGCTGCTGTTCAGCTTGAAAACGACCTTTCAAATTAAAATTGGTGACGCAACTCGAGCTCCACAGATATCTATACTTATCATTCAACTCAAATTGTTTTCAATTCTTCGACAAGCATCACATTTTGAAAATGGGAAAAAAATGAAATGAAGAGAAAAAAGATAATCTAAAGCACATACAGGCAAGAAACACGGCCAAAATATTTTCAGGAAGAGCAAATCCAAGAAGTACATGCAAAAGGATGCAAAGAACCTGTACAACCTAGAGGATCCAATGGTAAAGACACAATGAAAACATGATGCATTTTTCACTTCAAAAGAATGCAACCACGAAATAAGCTCTCCGAATAAGACAACACCAAGAATGAATCGTAATTATGCTGAATGAACATGAGTTAAGGAACCAAAAGGACCAGTGGTATCCAAGGTTTGCTGGTCCATGTAATACAAGGCAAGCAATTACCGGTAGCATGGAGTCGGGAAGAAAACAACTGCAGGAAACACCTTGGTTGCAAACCTTTGCTGTGGTAGTATGTACTATAAAACTTTATCTCATTAGATGGTCCATGTATGCTCAAGAATGTCATGGGACCATAATATTTTCAGAAGTAATATATTAGCAAGAATAATACTTCCTATCAGACAGAGATATTACTGTCAAATTTTAGGTTGCAGGAACTATGGCACCATTACAAATTCACTAATTCACATGATGAGTTAAACAAAGAAAAATGGGAGAATGGCAGATATTTAACTGGTGATGATAAAAATAGATAACACATTGCAATAACGTTATAAGCCAAGCGCATGTACATGCAAATGTTAAGGTCTATAAGCTATAAAAAAACACATGCAACTGTTGGAATGATAGTTAGCAATTAAGTGTAATGGAAAAAAGATCAACTGGAACCCAAGGCATAACATATATATATATATATATATATATATATATATATATCAAATTGCTGTCATAACAACAACATCATATTTGCTCCTGTTTGTTAACTGAATTCTCTTTGGAGGGGACTGATGTTTGAATTCTACTAGAAAGCCTGAAGTGGACAATGAAATTAACACAATTATACCGCTGGCAGCAAGAAAACCCTTACATGGAAGTACCAATTCTTGCTTGTTACCAACAGCTGAAGGCTCTTGGAGAATAACTCTCCAATGATACCAACCATGCAACATAAGTGAAGGATCCTCACATCTCCAGTGGAAAGGACACCAACCATGTAACATAAGTGAAGGATCCTCACATCTCCAATAGAAAAGACACCAGCCATGTAAAATAAGTGAAGGATCCTCACATCTCAAATGGAAACGACTCACAAATCTTCAAATTTTTATATTTGACTTCAACAGAAGATAGGTAGTAAGTTTTAATCAAGTCAGCATCAACTGACCAAGAAGAGGGACTGAACATGAAGGAACATATTCTTTTCTCAAGTGTCTTGTAGAATGAGACATATAAATCAACACGATGATCAACAAGAAGACGGAGGAACTTTAGATGGGACATGAACTTGAACAAAATCATACACAAATTAATATACACGGGCAGAAGACAGATGCTTCCGTTGACAACTACTTCAGTGCAGACGGGTATCAAGAAATCCCCAGTTCATTGACAATGACCATTTAGGTCAAGAAGACAAGAGAAGGATCTTGACAAGCTAATTGCAAAGTGAACACTGCAAGAACCACATATAATTACATCAAAGATTCTTCAATTGCACTGAAAACCATACGACAAGAGTTCATCCATGATTCAAAAGAACCCGTCTTTATCCATTTAGAGTAGTAGTGAAGCATACTACTGTACAACCACAAGCCGCCCGATGCCTCCATTGCCTCTGAGATCTCCTTTCTGCTCTCGACGCCAAAGCTCTGCTTCTCCTCCATCCTCCTCCTCCTCTTCTTCCTCTTCAGAGTCATCAGAGCCCTCGCCCTTCGGAATGGTGACCACGATCTCTCCATCGACGTAATCGGCGGTGGCCAGCGCCGGCCTGCTGCACGGCGGGAGCCGGAACCTCCACCGGTCGAGCTCAAGGCCGTCCAGGTCCCAGTTGTCCCCGGTGGCGGCGTCGCCCCGGACCACGACCTTCATCACGCCAGGGTGGATCCGGACCGCGTAGGCCCAGACGGCTCCGCCGGCGAGGTCCCCTGCGGTGGCAACGAAGCGGAAGCCATCGGGGTCCTCGTGGATGGCAACGTCGGCGTCAGCAGATAGGGGGAGCTCGAGGACCTTGCTGAAGATGTGGGGCAGCGGCGGAGCTTCTTCGGCTGGCCGATCACCACCGCCTCCGCCGCCGAGAGGGCGGCGCCGACGTCGTACCGGAAGGTGATGTTTCCGCATCTTGGGAGCCGGGTGGATCCTCATGGCTGCAGCTGCCTTCGAATCCAAAATCCCTAACCCTAGAAATAGCCGATCGTCAGGAGGAGTGGCAACTTTGGGACGCCCTCGGCTCCAACCTTGCTCTGATTGAGAAGGTGAGGGAAAAATATCGACCCAATTTAAAAAAAAAGTTTCGTTCGTGATAAACTAGTAAATACGTACGCGCGTTGTACATAAAATATCCTTCTATATGCAACTCTAATATATTACAATAATATCATAAAAATATTAAATATTAATTAATATTTTATTGAATAATAAAATGAGATTGATATGTTAATAAGAACATTTAGTTCGTGGAATCCTGAAAGATTTCCTACCATGTGGGAGTGCTTTAAATTTTTGCATTGAAACCCTATTACTATAGAGCGTACATGATAACATTACCATCAGGAAAAAATAATAAATATTAATTATAATAATATCATATATATATATATATATATATATATATATATATATAATGTTTATAATGTTAATTATAAATATTTCTAAATATTTACTTACATTAGAATATATGTTATATAATTTTTATGTAATATATAAGTATAATAATTATATTATATAATTTATAATATATTCGATATGTTAATTATATATTTTATATTATTATTAATAATTTTGTATCATATTATAAAATATAATAAAATTATTATATTTTGTATAATAATATTATGTTTATAAATATTGCTTTGCTTTGGTTTTTTTTTTTTTTTTCAACCAGAGTACTTTTGAAATTTTAACATGTTTTTTAGCTGAATTTCTTGTAATCTAATTTGTTGGCCAAATATGCCAATGAAAGATATCCGGCATTCTACAATCAAATTATTTTGTGAATGAAAGGTAAGTATCCAACATGTTTGAGCATTAAAATCTAGGAATCATATTTTTGATAATTTAATATAAGAATAGAATTTTTTAATCCATGAACCAATGCTCCTTTTTTTTATTTTTATCATCAAGGAAACTCTATGTTTTTAATGAAATCTATATAGTTCTCATATAAATAAATTAGCTGCGAATTAAAATTCAAATTAACTAATCCGTCTGTAAATATAATATATATTTAAACAAAATCTTATTAATCTTATAATATATAAAATAATTTAAATAATATTTTTATTTTAAAAGTATAATTTTGGAAAGTATATTTAAATATAAACATTAATATAAGAATTGTGCATCTAACATTGTATTTAATATTAATAACTTTAATCTATCTCAAACTTATCTTTTCATTTTCCTCACACTTTTATTTACAAATATATAAAATTGTATATTTGATGAAAGGCTTTTAGCAAAATATCCATCATAGATTTTTAAAAAATTGCACTAGACTTTTGGATCTTCAATAATCAAAAAATTATACCTTTAATAAAATATAAATTAAAATTAATCAAATCTTAATGAAAATATAAATTGGTTTCTTATCAAAGGTATGCATAAAAACAAAATGAATGTTATGGTCTTTAAGTTTTTCATTTTAGCTGAGTAGTGCAAATGCGAAGAGATTGTCAAGACTATCTGAAAGCACATAACAACTAACCAAGTGGTTCAATAAAAAAAAAAAAGTTTTGACATGAAGTTTTCTTGAGGAAGGGAAACTAAATCTTTAAGAGTCTATTTGGATTTTTGGAGTGGAAAGAAAGGGAAGGTGAAGGTGGAGCAAGAAGGGAAGAATGATTGTTTACCCTCTCCTTATTTGAGAAGGTGGTAAGGAAAAAAAGAATAATTTATTCATTTTATTTGGATAAAGGCCCTGAGAAGAAGGAGAAGAAAATTATGTTTACAAAATCATGAATATACACGGTACCATAAAAGAAATCCAAATCAATCTGTATGGATAAAATTGATTAGATGGGGTAAAAGTTTTAAAATTATGTCCTACCTACAAGGATTAGAACTAATCCTTACTACTAAAGGATAAGGTTGTTAGGATTAAAACTAATCCTTATCACTAAAGGATAAAGTTTGTTAAAACAAAAGCTAATCCCTAATTTTTAGGAAATTCGCATTGACTTCCAACATATAGAGATGCTAATGCCTAATAAAACGGAGAGGAAAATGCCAACAATAGCTATGGTTAAAGTGCACTTGCTAGCATAGCAAAATGCCACTTGTAGCAATATTATAATGTAGTTGGATAGAATTTTCCTCTAATTTTCCTTCACTTTAGCCTTATTATCTCATAGGGTAGTTGAATTTCATAAGCATTGTTAGCAACATTATAAGATTGATAACGAAAGGCATTTTCTCAAAATTTTATAAGAAAGGGGTAGTATAAATGGCTAAAAGTCATGGGGGTCAAAGAGTAATTTTTTATTTCTTTATTAGCTGATGAGATACTCATTTGGAAGAAAAATTCTAAACCTAACCTTATACAAAATCTTAAAGTTGTTCCAATCACAAAGCTTAACCTTAGATTGGAAAGAATAATTGAGAGAGAGAGAAACAAGCTAAGTAGAAAGATAAGAGAAGAGCCTTCAATTTAATTGAGGTTTGAGTTCAAACCTAGGGAAGTATAAAGTTGGAGATAATCGTTAAGAAAAATTTTGTTCGAGGTTGACTTCTTATATTATCTAATCCATATGGCATAAAGATGGAAAAAATTCTTAATTTTTGATTGATTTATAAAATTTTTCTTTATTTAATAATTCTCAAGAATAGCTATGGTTGTCATTCTAACTTATATCTAATTGGACAATCGATTTCAACTCGAGCTAACCTAAACCAAACGATGAATATATTGGGTATGGATCTAAAGTAAAACCTATTGAACTTCCAAGCTAAGCTTGGATTTCAAATTTTTAGACCCAACCCTATACGCATTTGACTTGATCCCACATAATCTCAACTTATGACTATGGGTGAGTATGGGTTAGGTTGGATCAATTTTAGGTTAGAATCTATAACCAACCTATTCATACCTTGTAACTAATCCAGAACTAACATAATTAGATCATTCAATTCTGGGTTGGTTTTAGGGTAGAACTGATTTTTTGTTTAACAGTTGTCTTATATCTAATGACTCATTTTTTCCCTTAAGTTATATTTAATATATTATATATATATATATATATATATATATATATATAACTAATTTAATATTAAGATTTTTTTTTTGGTAAAGATGATAGACAACTTAAGAAGTATATTTGATGCATAGGTTCAATTCTTGAATTGTTTAAACTAAATTTCAAAACCGAGAATCGACCTAATGGGGTTTGGTTCTTGGATTTTGGATCTAGAACCCAATTATATTAATACTCAAAACAAACCAACTTGATTATGTTGGATTGAGTTGGTATTAATCCTGGATTACCCTAATTTAATGGCCACCCCTACTTATAAATACATACAAAAATATATACATCCATACTATTAAGTGGTTGATATTTGAATCACATATTAGATGTTACGTTGATAAACTCTCAGAGCATACATTATTTCATTTTTTTAATTCTTCTGGAGATAAGATTTGGTCCTAATGGATCTCTAGAGTTGAAGTTAATTTATATTTTTAGCATACAACTAAGACTCTAGACTATCCTTCAATGGATAAAATATGGAACAAGAAATGGATCCAAATATCTCAATAGTTAAAACTTTAGGTTTAGTAAAACCCAAGCTTGAGTTGACCTTATACCGCTTAAAGGAACAGGCATCATTGATCATGATACAAGTTTGGTACCATAATGTTGTAAATTGATTTTTCATATAAAGTCTAAGATAACTTTTTTTAAGAAGAATGATCAAAGAGAAAATTATAACAATATGGTCATTATAGAGTTATATCTCCCATTATATACTAGAATTTGTCATGTACATAGAGGACAAACCTCTTGAGTTAAGCTTCATGCATTGCTTAAAAATTTACTTTTAACAGCAAAAATATAGACCATTACTAGAATATCTAGTATTTAACTACTATGCAAATGCCTTTATGAAGGCTCAAAAATTGCCTTATCACTGAGACATTCTTATGAACGGAGTCCAAAAAACTCCCATGCTAATATGCACTAAGTCTTTTTTAGATACTACATATTTACATGTATTAGTCTTTGATGACGCATTTTAATATAGTAGTCATAATGGGTATGATCATGAACATGGAAACTAAAAAGAAATCTAAACAAAATAAGAATATATAAATAAAACACAATTGGATAGAAGAATAATAGTTATATTTTTTCTAACATTATATATCACAATAGTATGGTATGATACCATTGTATTTGCAATCGTTGAAATACATAATTGGTCAAAAAAATGGACAAGCTTATTCAAACTCAAAAGTTAAATGAGTCAAATAATCTAATATTCAACTTCTCATATTTAAGTCATTTCACATTGGATCTAAAGTCAAACTATGTAAGTATATCAAAGAATTGGACCTAACTAGGTTTAACCCTATCAAACTCTACAAACATAGTTTCAAAATATTGGATTTATTAGAAACTTATTGGGTCCTATGTAAAAGTGAATATATTATATTTAGATCTAACTTATAAAACCCTTGAATTACTCTAATGATCATTATTTCTCCTAGGGTTATCAGAAATGCTTGCATGTCCATCCTCAAGAGAGGATATACTAACTAAATAAACTCAACTCAACTCAACTCATTTAAGCTTTTTCCCAACTACATGGGGTCAGCTACATAAATCTACTTCCTTCACTCTGCTCTATTCAGGACCAAGTCGATATTCAAATTATAAATAGTTATATCTTTTTTATTTATTTATGTTAGTTTAGGTCTAACTTTACCTCTATTCTTACCATGGATTGTTAAGAGATCACTCTTTCTAACTGGAGCATCTAAAGGTCTACGTTATATGTCTAAACCACTGCAATCAATTTTCTCTCATTTTATCTTCAATTGGAGCTACTCCTATCATTTCTTTTATATATTTATTTCTAATTCTATCTTTTAAAGTTTTACTACATATCCATTTTAACATACACATTTCTGTTACACTTAATTTATTCATATGCTATTTCAATATTGTCCAACACTCTATTCCATATAGCATAGCTGGCCTAATAGCGATTTTATAGAATTTTTTTAATTTTAATGGGATGCGATGATCATATAATACTTCCGAAGCACTCTTCCACTTAATCTATCCTGCTTTAACTCTATGATTCACATCTTCACCTATTTCACCTTCTTGTTGGATAATTGATCCAAAATACCTAAATTTTTTACTCCTAATATCTCTTGGCTTACAATCTTCACTGTTTCTTCATTATATTTTTACTCCCACTAAAATTACATTCATGTATTCAGTTTTAGTTTCACTAATCTTAAATCCTTTAGATTCTAAAGTCTCTCTCCAAATCTCTAGCTTAGCATTTACTCCAGATTTAGTTTCATTAATCAACACTATATCATCTGTAAATAACATACACTATGGGATATCATTTTGAATATGTTTGATTAATTCATTCATAACTAATATAAAAAGATACGGACTTAAGGCAGATCCTTGATGCAGACATACAATAATTAAAAACTCACTAGTTTCTTCTATTATTGTTTTAACAATAGTTATGCTCTATCATACATATCTTTTATCAATTCTATGTATCTTTAATAACTCCTTTTCTCTCTAAAACCCATCATATTATTTCTCTAGGTACTCTATCATATGCTTTCTTTAAATTAATAAAGATCATATGAAGGTCTTTTTTCTTTTTCCTATATCTCTCCATCAATCTTCTTAATAATATACCTTAACAACATATCTTTAAAATTCTTGTCTACAATTATTCCTACTCTATTTCTATTTTTATATTTTTTAGTATAATATAATTTATATTCTGTATTCTCTATTTCTCTAGATCTTTCACCTATCCATTAGTCTTTTGTGAGTATATTATATTTAATTTTCTTTAATCATAGTGTCCAATATCTCCATAGCTTTACCTGTTAGTATTTCTATGTTTCAAGTTGCTATTCTAAGCTGGCTATCATGGACTAACATCTTTACCGCACTCGTCCATAGTGTAGGAATCCTTGCTCACTTATCACCGTATCCATGGACTAACTTCTTTACCGCACTCATCCATAGTGCAGGAATACTTGCTCACTTATCACTGTACCCGAGTGTTGGTGCGGCATTCTTTGCCTATTTTTTAAAACATCCAGAGGTAGATGCAATGCGTCTCTTAACATGGACGTCCTAGTCCTTTGCATAGTTTGATTTAATAGATTCATGTTTTAATGAATCTGATCGAGTTTTACACCAGTTGTCGGTTACCTAACGCAAACCCTTCTCCTTTACTCGGGCTTGGGACTAGCTTTGGCGGAGTTAATAGTTCAATAATTTATAACTTATATGTAACTTTTTAATTCAAGTTATAGTTTCATATATATATATATATATATATCGATTTATAACTAATTATTTTAATTAAGTTTAAAGATATGTCTTCTCTTCCTCCCACTTAAACATGTGCACTCATATCAATAGGAAGAGTTCCATGTACTAGCAAGATCTTTTTTTCCAAACTTTTCTTGGACTAAATAATCTTATTGAAGTTATTTGGATGACTTTTAAGTTTATAATTTAAATAGTGTTCTAGATGAGAAAGTGCAATGAGGTAACCTATGTAAGATAAGGAAATTTATAATAATTTGATGAGTCATATTATTTAGCCAAACTTAGAACATCACTTATTTTTATTAAAAGATCTTAATAGTTTTACTCTTTTAGCCATAGCCTTGTAAAAGTCCATGTCTTTCCTCCCTCCCTCCTTTTGCACGCTAGGAGGGAAACTTTCACAAGTTCATGTATTTATTTATTTTATTTTTCCTAACCTTTTGTTATATAAAATTCATAAGACTTGAAAACGGGAATTGCAAGAGTTTTAATCTTAAGAAATAGGTGTATTTTGAGAACAATAGAAGTTTTCAGTTTAGTAATACACAAATGTTATAAATATATTATCTATAACCATACAAACATATATAAACATATATTGTTTTTATGCCTTGAATCCAAATAATTATAATGCAAGTGCCTCTTCCCCCTTCTCACAAGAAAAATTAAAATATTATAATCTTTAAAATCCTATCTCATACATCAAGTTTCACTTATCCATCTAAACTAAGTTCAAAGTCTTTTAGGATAAAAATGCCAAAATAGAAAAGGCAAAAATAAACATCATATTTGTATCATTATCTAAGATTTATCGACTCCAAAGATAGGTGATTTTTTTTTTTTCTTAAGGATGATAAATGAAATTTTGTAAAACAATATTATGAAAGCTTGCTTTGTTTTAATATTTGTTGATATGGTTTTCTTTCTTCTAGAAGTGGCCTATTTTAGATTTTACTGGACCATTATGTAGGCTATAAATTAAATGGAACTTGATAATTTGATAATCTGACCTTATTATTGAAAGTAATCTATTCTAGATCCTAAAACTTCATTTGGTTAGCTATTTTGATCAAATTTAGATGTGGCCTAGATTTAAACTAATAACTGATGAATATTTTGATAATAATTTATGCTTAGGATAATCTAGCAACCAAACACATGCAATGCATGTGTTATACGATGAATGAAGATGATGATAAAAGATTTCATGGGATTGCAAGATAAAGGCAATTAATATCAACAATCTAAGTTTCTACAAAGGATAGGTTGGAGATAGACCTAGCCTTTGATTTTTGTTTTTTTGGTTGCAAGATAGTTGCCCCAAGACTTGGATTTGGAAACTACATTAATGTTTTCTTTTTTTAAAAAAAAAGTTCTAAGAGTCTACTTGGTTGGGGATAGTTGCATGGTTTGTAGAACTTGACAGCAGCTAGTATATATAATGCAATATTAAGTTGAGTTGTTTTAAGCGGTTAATGTGGGACTAACATTATAGCCTTATTTCTTATCCTTGTCGTGGTGGCTAGTGCAACCAAGGTTGACGAAGAGCATCTGTATTTCAATTTTTAATTAAGGATTAGCTTTAGCTTTGGCTGGCCTAATAGTCTTACTCAACCACTACTTTGTATGTGGCTCATAGATATTCTAGACTCAAAGAGGAAGTTCTAAGCAAACTTATAGACTAACTATTGTAGTCTACTTTCTCAACATATTTCAACCTCTAGAAAGTGGGTAACAAAGGTTCGCAAAGTATGTTTCTAAATTTTTTTAGTTCAATCATTCAAGTTTATTAGATGGATGGGGAAACAAAATTTGAGCTCTTTATATTCTTTATTCTATCATTAGATTAAAATATCAAACAAAAAATTTATAACTTAAGAATGCTTTATAGTAAAGTTTTTTCATAGTAAAAATAATTAGACAATTGACTATAATATAAATATCCTTTATTTGTTATTTCTTATTACTAAAAATACTTTTTAAATTTTGTTACCGAATAGATATTGAAGTTTCATGATACTTTTAAAAATAGCATGAAACTTAGGTTTGATTCTTTGTCTCCAGGCCTTGTGATTCTCTCTTAGTCTCTCTCTCTATCAATTAGTACCACATGGGACATAGGTTGTGACTTACAACTATGAAAAGTGAGAGAGAAATGGAAAAAACAACACAAATCAGATAAAAAAAATCCAACCTAAGTTTCATCCTTAAAAAAAAAGTTATCAAACAATAAATAGCTTTCTATTAAAAAACTTTGCTGTCTAAAACTTTATAGGCAAAAGTTTTATTAATTACAATTAAGTTTACAAATTGGTCAGATCAACTTGTTAATCTACTTGATTGTAATCTAATTAAACCCAGCCTATTTTATATTTGAATGGTTGTAGGTTGGATCGGTTCCCGAAAAAATGACATGATCTAAATTCTGGTTTGGATACAGGTCTTATATTTTTCAACTTGATTCAATCCAACCTATGTATTATTTGATTCGAACTTAGCTCAATAAAGAATAAGCCTAACCTAACCTAAGCCAAATTCAATCTAACTTAGAAAATCAAATCATATAAACCTCTTTCTCCTTCACTTTTTTTTGTCTTTAAAAATTCATTAAATAAACTCTCATTTAAAACTGTTTATCTTTCTTCATTTTAACAACACAATAAATTTTTGTCTACCTTCATTTTATTATACTTAAATATTTCTATCCCATTATTTGTTTATTTACAATGCCTTCAAGTTTATTAATATATTTTAAATCATAGTTTGTAAGCTTAAGAATGATCAATTATTATGGCGAAATTAAAAGTTTTTGAAAGAAGATTTAAGATTATGTTGGTTCTTTTTGGTTTTATTTTTTACTTTTTGATGCTTCTATATTTAATTATTAATTATTAGATTTTAGTTATAAAAAAATAGCTAGGTGCTTAACTCCATTTCTTTTTTCTTTTTTTTTTCTTTTTTTTTTGAGAATCCTCCAAAAGTGTGATACAACATAAAAAATTTATGCAATGCTCCAAACTTTGAGCCACACTGCCACTTAGACTTTTATGCAAATTTATTTAAAATTTGTTAGGAGAGCGTGCAAGCAAGAAGAGGGATTCTTTATAATAGATACTAGATAGATGAATTAGTTGAAAGTCCTTGCCATTCTAGCACCCAACATGAGCATATTTGATCCTTTTTTTTCCTTAACAATGGAAAAGCCTGAGATATTTAAACAGCCTTTAATATGACCCATTTGATAACATTTAATATTCTTTACTCTCCTGATTACGAGTGTGCAGGAAAATCGAGCAAATTGCACAACCGATCCAAACTGTAATTTTGGTTTGGTTTGTAAAAAATTTATAATTAAAAAAGTCGGTTTGATTTTGATGTAAATTTTTAAAAATTAATATACACCGAATTGAATCATGTATATATATTATACCAATTTTTATTTGTATTATAATAAAAATTAAGTTACTATAGGCTTCATGAATGATTGTACTCTATGAAACCTATGCTCTTTCTATCATAAATCATTGTGGTGTCATTTGACAATATAAAATTTGCTATAAAAACTGATATCATAGTCTTTAAAGTGAGTAAATGCATGACGAGCTAGAACCGTGCCATGCACTTGCTTTAAGATTAGTGCTTTTGACCATTATCTTTCTGATCTCCGGCAAACTTTGATGCCGACTTTGATCGGACCTTCCCGAATGATGGCGACCAATGCTTCACCAACTCCAACTGCTAAGGATAGGACCAAGAGTGCTGGGATGGCTTGGAGAAGGGCAGCAAATAACCATTGTGTGGATTGCCATGCCCCCTTCCCTAGCTGAGGTTGCTGATCTTGAGCTTCGCTTCCCTGATGTCATCGAAGTTTCGGTTCAGGTCTTGGAGGAAGAATCAAGTGGATGGGAGAAACTGGCAGTCCTAGCTCGGAGCTTCTCCCATTGGGTACCGTCGGAGGTGATCGTTTGTGAATTTCGCTGAGCAGGGGTCTCCGGCGAGGTGGATGTAGTTAGCTTGGCTCACATGTATTACATATTCCGGTTTTCTGATCCCAAAGCTAAGGAATTTGTCTTGGAGTTGCCGTGGATTACCAATGGTCAGTCGATCGTGGTCGAGGACTAGCGAGTGGAGTTCGTGCTAATGGAAGACTCCCTGCTCCCTGCCCTCCTCTGAATTTGGCTGCTAAATCTTCCGATCAAGTTTTGGACCGATGAGATCCTGAAGTCCATTTTGTCCGTGGCTGGTCAGTTCATGTTCTCTGATCCATTTAGTAAAGAAAGGAGATGGGGGGATTTGCTCGTGCCTGTGTCCATATCGACCTGAGCAAACCCCTCCGGTCGGGGGTGAGGGTTCGTGGAAGCAAAGCCCCCTTCTGGTAGCAGTTCTTATACGAGCATTTGGAGGGAATATGTGGTAGCTGTGGATCCCTTCACCTTGTCGCCCCTGCGCCTCCTCGCCGGAAACCACCACCTCCTTGGCTGGCCCCAGCTTTGGCCCATGGATGGCTGCTCTTCGGCAGTGAAGGTCCACCCAAGGCTAGGTTCTAGAGCCCAGGAAGAAGACTCAGAATGCTACGAGTCATGCTGGGTCTAATACTCCCCCTGGTTCGTCTGATACTCCCCCTGGTTCGTCCAATGGATGGAAAACCTCGGTGAAGACTGCTCATCACCGGCTCACCCAAGATGGTTGGTCTCCTATTCCTCTGGCTGCTGTGCCGAAACAAGGGCCTGGTGAGCTATAGCAAGCATGCTGGGGTGAATGCAATGTGTCGGTTGACACTATGCCTACTAACAAGACCGAGAGCAAGGGTTCACAGGAGTCTCTGAGCCCTGACTTTAACCCCTTTGCCCTCCTTGGTTTAGATAAATGGGCCAAGCATCCCAAGGCCCGTAAGGATTCCAATCCCAGTACATCGAAGAGAGCCCGACCTGTGGAACCTCTGTCCCAGCGAGTTCTCTCCAAGACTACAAAAGAAAAAGGAAAAGTCCCCCTATTAGGCCCAAGCATTATGCAGGACAACTTTGCTTTCTCAACATCAATGGACTCAGCTCAGGGCCTTGGTGATCTGCCTGGCACGGGGTCTAAGCAGACCGGCAGTAGGGCTGCGATTCATTTAGGGGTTCCGATAGGGGTCACCCAGCTGGCTTAGGTGGAGGGACAAAGCCATGAATTTGTTGTCTCTCTTCTTAAGGAGTCCATTTAGATGGATGTGACTGAAGTGGATATAGATTCTTTCCAGACATTAGATAGCACTGGACAGGTCCTGTGGAGGGCACCTCTTCAATCAGCTATCCTTTTGATGAGGAGATGATAGGGGATCAGGTTAAGGTCTAACCCCCACAAGTTATTGGATGAAAATTCTTATTTGGAATGTAAGAGGAGCTTAGAAACCCTTGTTTTGTTTTTCTTTTTGGAGGCTTATGCAACTTCATAGTTTTGATATCTGTGTTCTGCTAGAAATTCATTTGTTGGATGCTAGTTTGGCTCACTTTCGGAGACATGTTTCCAGATTGTGGTTTTCTTATGTAGTTAAGTCTATGGGCTTATCTAGAGGTATTTTGGTTCTCTGGAGAAGCGTCTCCATCAGAGTGGATGCCTTTCATCGCTGCAATCAGCATGTTGCTCTTGTCATTTCAGAGGAAATGTCTGCCCTCGGGCTCCTCTCGGATGTTTATGCCAACACTGATTTTAGGAGTCGCATGTGCTCTTGGCTGAGATTCTTTCACTGCTTGCTTAATGATTTCTCTCCCTCATTATAGGAGATTTTAACTGTATTATGAGGGCAAATGAGAAGAAAGGGGGTAGGCAATTTGTTGGCTCCATTGGCAATTCTGAGTTTTGGACCTTCATATCCTCATCTGGCCTTCTTGATCTGGGCTTCCTGGGTCCCCAATTCACTTGGTGCAATAACCGCCAAGGTTCTGCTAGAGTTTGGGAGAGACTGGATAGGGCTATGGCCACGACTAGTTGGCTTCAGATTTATCCTTCTGCCACTATTACTCATTTGTTCGGGATTGCCTTTGATCACTGTCCCATTCTCATATCCACTGATAAGCCTGCTCAACAGAGAAGGCAGTTTAGATTTGAGCAATTCTGGACTTTCTACTCATTTGTTAGGACTCTAATTTCTCAGGTTTGGCACTTATCTGTCAAAGGTAGTACTACCTACAGATTATCCAAGCATTTTGAGTTAGCGAGATGCAGACTTTCCAGATGGAACAGAATGAAGGTAGGAGACATTGTGAGGAAAGTTGAGCATGTTGAAACTATTATTGCTACTCTCCAAGCCAAAGAAGATTAGAAAGGCTCTCCCTGATTTGATCTCATATCCCTTCATACCAGTCTGGCTCATCACCACTCTCTTCTTTTGCAGCAGGAGATCTTTTTGAAGCAGAGATTCCGGATTCAGTAGATTTGAGAAGGGGATCGGAACACGAGATTCTTTCACTAGGCCACTTTAAAACACCGAGTGGTGAATCGGATTAGGTGTTTAGCTAATGATGAGAGGCACTTTTAAGAGGATATCTAGGTCATTAGGAACCATTTATTTTATTTCTTTTAGTCCAGATGGATTGAACAAACTGGTGATGGGTTTTCCTGTCCACCCTGTTTCGACTTCTAATAGGGTCTCTACTATGGAGAACGACATTCTTATCAGACCGATTACGTCTGATGAGATTCGGATGGCTTTATGGGATATTGGACCTGATAAAGCCCCTGGGCCTGAAGGGTTTCTACCCTTTTTCTTTCGCCACTATTGGGGTATTGTAGGATAGGATGTTGTACATGTAATTCAACTAATTTTTCAATCCAAAACTATTCCCTCTGACTGAAACTGAACGTTTATTACCCTTGTGCCCAAATGTCCTGATGCTTTTATTCCACAATACTTTAGGTCAATCAGTCTTTGCACTATTTTATACAAGGTCTGCATGGATCTCTTGGTCACCCGCCTGCAAACTATGGTTCTCGCCTCATTTCTTCTGAGCAGGAGGCCTTCATCAGAGGGCGCAATATCACTGATAATGTTCTGATAATCCAAAAATTCATGCATGATCTCCAAAGATCTTCAACCCGACAGTGTCTTATGGCTGTCAAGCTGGACATGGAGAGAGCTTATGACAGATTGAGCTGGACATTTTTATGCCAAACTCTTCATGAGTTTGGATTTGATGACCTCTTTGTTGACTGGATCATGGCTTGTGTCCATCGACCATTTTCTCTCTCATTATTAATGGTAGCCAAACTGATTACTTCCACTCCGCTGTGGGGCTGCGGCAGGGATATCCTCTATCCCCTTTTCTGTTCATTATCTCTGCTAATGCTTTATCTCGTGCTTTATCCCAGGTACAGTGGGACTCTTGTCTTGCCCCTTACATTGCGGGCCCTCACGGGCCCTTACTCTCTCACATTCTATTTGCTGATGATTGTATATTACTGGGTAAGGCAACTATCCATAATGCTACTACCCTTGCTATCATTTTGCAATCCTATTGTTGAGCCTCTGGTCAGAAGGTTAATCTGTATAAATTCATGATTTGCTTTAGCCCAAAGACTAATCCTATAATAAAGGGGACTATCACTCAAATTTTGGGCATCTCTGCTCAGGCTGACTGACTATCTTATTTGGGGATTCCTATTATGGGAAGACGGCACGGAGCAGTGATTTTAGTGACATTGAGAGGCATGTTCATGACCGTCTGGATGGATGGCAGGTCACAGGTCTATCCATGATG
Source organism: Calamus simplicifolius (assembly GCA_900491605.1). Taxonomy (NCBI): domain Eukaryota; kingdom Viridiplantae; phylum Streptophyta; class Magnoliopsida; order Arecales; family Arecaceae; genus Calamus; species Calamus simplicifolius. The sequence continues at coordinate 521,705 of UESW01004836.1, forward strand.
GCTAGGATCATCCTTTTGCACTCGGTGCTTACTTCTCTTCCTCTCTATATCTTATTCAATGATGTTATCCTATTGACTTGTCTGAGGAAGATTGAAAGATGCTTTCGGATTTCCTTTGGGCCTCTATGCAGGATGGTCATAGTATCCACCTGTTGGCTTGGGATACTGTCTGCTTGCCAACTACAGAGGGGGGCTTAGGATTCAGTGCCTTATTGTCAGGAGGGAGGCTTTGATTGCTAGGCATGCTGCTTGATTTTTGCTTGATCCGCATTGCATGTGGAGTTCTTTTATGCATGCCAGAAACGGAGACTGGACTTCTTCCATAGATGTTCAACCTATCCATGGATATTCTTTCTTTTGGAAAGAGGTCTGTCAGCACGCTATGGTTATCCTGACCAACATCTCATGGATGATTGGTGATGGCTCCTCTGTTGATGTTGTTCAGGATACTTGGATTGCAGACCTTCCCCTGCCCTGATAGCCTACATTTGTCAGCAGTGACATTCCCAGTGGTATGAGAGTCACTGATTTGATTACTCATGACCACTCTACCTGGCATAATTCCTTAGTGTCCCGCTTCTTTGGTGAGGAGCTATCTCACCACATCCTTACTATTCCTCTCATCTCGGGTCACACATTCGATACCAGATTATAGAGAAGATCCTGTATTTCTTGTGCTTCTATCACGGACCTTGTGGAGCTTTATAGGCCACGACCCCAGCACACGATGGATGCAGCATGGATTTGGTAGCTTCCCATTCATCCCAGGATTTGACTATTTATTTGGAAGCTTGCGTGAGACTATCTTCCTACTTGCTCCCTGCTCTCTAGGGGGGGGGGGGGGTTTGACCATATAGCCTACTTATCCTTTATGTGGTTAGAAGGAGAAGACTGCTGATCATGCTATCTTCACTTGTATCAGAGCAAGACATATATGGTAGATTTTGGGTCACTGCTCTTGGGAGGATGGTATTGTTCCTCATCGCATCTCTTTCCTGAGCTTTATCCAATGAGATATTCATAGGGGAATCTAGCAGCAGGGCACTATGTGGGCTTACATGGCTTATCAGATTTGGTTATCCCAGAACCTGCTAGTTTTCACTGACAAGATTGTTCATTCCTATAGGATAATAAGAACAGCCATCGCTTCATCTGTCGAGTACACACGCTATCACACGACTCTAGATTCTAACAGCCCTGGCCTCTAGGGCTCTCCTATTGTCTTGGCAGCGCACCAGCATACAATTTTCATCTCTTAGATGCCCCCACCTCTAGGGTTTGTCAAAATCTACTTTGATGGATGTGTTCGAGGCAGATTTGCAAGTTCAGATTTTGTTATTCGTTGGTCTGATGGAGCTATGTTGGTGATGACGCTCGATCACCTCTCCTGGACGTCGGGAACAGAGGTGCTTCTCGAATCCTCGCTTCGCCGGGGTGCCTGCAAAGAAGTCCCGGGACCAGAGGGGGTCTCCGGCGGGACCCTCCGATGGCCAAGTTAGTGACTGAGGTCACAGCTGAAGAAGGGCTCGAGTGAGCCCTGTTTTGTGTGAAAAAGAGGGGTCTCCGAGAGGAGGAATCCCTTTTGAGAGTTGAGATGGTGATTTTGGGGGTTATCGCGCATACCTGTTTGGTGAGTGGATTCACCTTTTTATAGGGGTTGACCCTGGCATGATCACGTGGGATTGCGTGAGGAGGAGATGTCTGCGAAGTTCAGTTGCGTGAATCTGGGCTGGTTGGTGGGCTACGTCCCATCAGCCGGCGGGACTATTGGGTAGCTGGGTCTAGTCCCATCAACGACGTTACCGGTAGGTTGTTGGATCCGGCGTTGTCAGGCGGTGCGCGTCAGAGATGGCGCTCTGAACTGATAGGGCCATGCTGGGGCTGATCTAGTGGGAACTGGAGACGCCGGGGCCGAGTCGACGGACTTGGGGGCGTCGGGGCCGAGTCGGGCCGGCCGGGGATGGCCTTGGCCGACTCGACGGAACTAGAGACGCCGGGGCCGAGTTGGGCTGGCCGGGGATGTCGAGATGGGGTATGGCCGACGCTGAGGTCGGGATGGGCCCTGGCCGACATGGATATCAAGGTGGGCCATGGCCGACGCTGAGGTCGGGATGGGCCCTGACCGACACGGATGTCAAGATGGGCTATGGCCGATGCCGAGGTCAGGATGGGCCCTAGCCGACACGGATATCGAGATGGGCCATGGCCGATGCCGAGGTCGGGATGGGCCCTGGCCGATATGGATGTCGAGATGGGCCATGGCCGATGCCGAGGTCGGGATGGGCCCTGGCCAACATGGATGTCGAGATGGGCCATGGCCGACGCCGAGGTCGGGATGGGCCCTGGCCGACATGGATGTCGGGATGGGCCATGGCCGACGCCGAGGTCGAGATGGGCCCTGGTCGACACGGATGTCGGGATGGGCCGCAACCGACACGGGAGTCGAGGTAAGCCATATCAAGCCCAATTGCCAAGGAATTGGCTCACGTGTTCTTTGACCCGATGGAGCTGTCGGCCTTGGAGGTGTCGGCCTTGGAGCTCTCGGCCATGGAGCTGTCGGCCTTGGAGCCGTCGGTCTTGGAGCCATCGGCCTTTGGGGCCGTCGATCTTGGATGCCTTGGAGGTGTCGGCCTTTGGGGCCGTCAGTCTTGAAGCCGTCGGCCTTTGGGGCCGTCGGTCTTGGATCCCTCGGCCTTTGGGGCCGTCAGTCTTGGAGGTGTCGGTCTTGGAGCCATCGGTCTTGGAGGTGTCGGCCTTTGGGGCCGTCGGTCTTGGAGTCATCGGCCTTTGGGGCCGTCGGTCTTGGAGGTGTCGGCCTTTGGGGCCGTCGGCCTTTGGGGGTGCCAGTCTTGGAGGTGAGCCTTTGGGGCCGTCGGTCTTTGGAGCCGTCGACCTTTGGGGCCGTCGGTCTTGGAGCCATCGGTCTTGGAGGTATCGGCCTTTGGGGCCATCGGTCTTGGAGCCGTCGGCCTTTGGGGCCGTCGGGTGTCGAGTGTCGGGCTTTGGGGCCGTCAGTCTTGGAGCCGTCGGCCTTTGGAGCCGTCGGCCTTTGGAGCCATTGGCCTTTGGGGCCGTCGGTCTTGGAGGTGTCCAAAAATTTTTTTATTCTCCATGGGGTCAATTGGCTCCATTAAATGCCCCCCACACTCCTTGAGCTTGCGTGCCCTGCATCAGCTAAGCGAAAGAAGTGTAGAACTTCAAGAAATTTTTTGGAGGCAAATTGATTACCTCACGCCTGCCACTGAAAGCAGCGTACGCTAACTTTTTGGGGGGACGCCCGTCAGTTAGCCGTTGAGGCAAGGATGAAGCCGATGAGGCAAAGTTGAGGCCGTCGAGAACCTTTTGAACCCCTGAGGATGACCAGAGGGTGCTTGGGCCAGGCTCAGGTGCCTTTTTCTTTAAAGAAATTGGTCTCCTTCTATAGGGTTGATCTGCCCCCCAGGAAACTCTGTTGATTGGAATCCGCAGGTCTTGAGCTTGAGGGTGCCGACACAGAGCCGGTCTTGGGTGCCGACGCGTAGGCCGGTCTTTGGTGCCGACGCGGAGCCGGTCTTTGGTGCCGACACGGAGTCGGTCTTTGTTGCCGACATGGAGTCGGTCTTTGGTGGTTTTCCTGTAACGCATTTAGATACTGATGAAAAGAAACTTTTTTCTCAGTGTAGTATACTTAGCTTTTTCGTAGCTGTTTGCCTTCGCGGGTCTTTGGTGCCGATGCGGAGTCGATCTTTGGTGCCAATGCGGAGTCGGTCTTTGTTGCCGACGCGGAGCCGGTCTTTAGTGCCGACGCGGAGTCGGTCTTTGTTGCCAACGCGGAGCCAGTCTTTGGTGCCGATGCGGAGTCGGTCTTTATTGCCGACGCGGAGCCGGTCTTTGGTGCCGACGCGGAGTCGGTCTTCGGTGCCGACGCGGAGTCGGTCTTCGGTGCCGACGCGGAGTCGGTCTTTGTTGCCGACGCGGAGCCGGTCTTTGTTGCCGATGTGGAGCCGGTCTTTGGTGCCAATGCGGAGTCAGTCTTTGTTGCCGACGCGGAGTCGATCTTTGGTGCCGACGCGGAGTCGGTCTTTGTTGCCGATGCGGAGTCGGTCTTTGTTGCCAACGTGGAGCCGGTCTTTGGTGCCGACGCGGAGCCGGTCTTTGGTGCCGATGCGGAGCCGATCTTTGGTGCCGACGTGGAGCCGGTCTTTGGTGCCGACACGGAGTCGGTCTTTGTGCCTGGCTGGCCCAGGGCTTTTTCACGCCAAAGCAAGGTTGGCCTTGGATGTTGATGCAAGGTAGGTCTTCCATGCATGACATTTTTAAGTATTAATGAAAGAAAACCGTCTTAAGTGCGGTGTACTTAGCTTTTGTAGCGAGCGGATCGCTATCCCACTGGTGCAGCTATCATGGGCGTTGTGAGAGGCTTGGGGTGCCGCTGAGTGGCCCTCGAGCGTTGCTTCTGCAGTTCATGAACTGCTACTTTCAAAGCTTGCTCTTGCCGGGGCCGTGGTCGGGGGACCGCGACCGCTTGGGGGGCTCGTAGCGAGGCTTCCTAGGGAAAGCCGGGCGTCGGCCGGTCTCGCGCCGACCAGCCTCTTGCCGAGGAGAGCCTCCTCTCGCCGACTGTTGACTGGCGAGGGAAGCAGTCTGATGCTGGGTGGCCACGGACTGCTGCTGTTGGAGCCCGTGGACCATGGCAGTGAAATTCTGGACTTGCTGGGAGAGGGTTGCCAGCTGCTCCGCTGTTTAGACAGCGGTGTCCGGCAGCGGGCCGGCAACTGGAGGGTTGGTAGCAGGGCGATTGGCCTCCTGCTGTCTAGTCGGCGGGGGAAACCCCACTAGGCGGCTGACGGAGGCATCCTGAGCTCGCGTCACCACCATGGCTTCTTGAAGAGAAGAGGGGGAGAGAGATGTAGCTTAGGGAGAACGTTCGCTACTTTTTTTTATCCCCATACCTGGCGCGCCAATCTGATGATGCTCGATCACCTCTCCTGGACGTCGGGAACGGAGGTGCTTCTCGAATCCTTGCTTCGTCGGGGTGCCTGCAAAGAAGTCCTGGGACTGGAGGGGGTCTCCGGCGGGACCCTCCAACGGCCAAGTTAGTGACTGAGGTCACAGCTGAAGAAGGGCTCGAGTGAGCCCTGTTTTGTGTGGAAAAGAGGGGTCTCTGGAAGAAGGAATCCCTTTTGAGAGTTGAGATGGCGATTTTGGGGGTTATTGCGCATACCTGTTTGGTGAGTGGATTCACCTTTTTATAGGGGTTGACTCTGGTACGATCACGTGGGATTGCGTGAGGAGGAGATGTCTGCGGAGTTCAGTTGTGTGAATCTGGGCTGGTTGATGGGCTACATCCCATCAGCCGGCGGGGCTGTTGGGTAGCTGGGTCTAGTCCCATCAACGACGTTACCGGTAGGTTGTTGGATCGGCGTTGTCAGGCGGCGTGCGTCAGAGATGGCGCCCTGAACTGATAGGGCTATGCTGGGGCTGATCTAGTGGGAACTAGAGATGCCAGGGCCGAGTCGACGGACTTGGGGGCGTCGGGGCCGAGTCGGGCCGGCCGGGGATGGCCTTGGCCGACTTGGCAGAACTGGAGACGCCGGAGCTGAGTCGGGCTGGCCGGGGATGTCGAGATGGGGCATGGCCAATGCCGAGGTCGGGATGGGCCTTGGCCGACATGGATGTCGAGATGGGCCATGGTCGACGCCGAGGTCAGGATGGGCCCTGGTCGACACGGATGTCGAGATGGGCCATGGCCGACGCCGAGGTCAGGATGGGCCCTGGCTGACACGGATGTCGAGATGGAGCATGGCCGACACCGAGGTCGGGATGGGCCCTAGCCGACATGGATGTCGAGATGGGCCATGGCCGATGCCGAGGTCGGGATTGGCCCTAGCTGACACAGATGTCGAGATGGGCCATGGCCGATGCCGAGGTCGGGATGGGCCCTGGCCGACACGGATGTCGAAATGGGCCATGGCCGATGCCGAGGTCGGGATGGGCCCTGGCCGACACGGATGTCGGGATGGGCCATGGCCGACGTCGAGGTCAGGATGGGCCCTGGCCGACACGGATGTCGGGATGGGCCGCAACCGACACAGGAGTCGGGGTAAGCCATGTCAAGCCCAATTGCCAAGGAATTGGCTCGCGCGTTCTTTGACCCGATGGAGCTGTCGGCCTTGGAGGTGTCGGCCTTGGAGCTCTCGGCCATGGAGCTGTCGGCCTTGGAGCCGTCGGTCTTGGAGTCGTCGGCCTTTGGGGCCGTCGGTCTTGGAGTCGTCGGCCTTTGGGGTCGTCGGTCGGCCTTTAGGGCCGTCGGTCTTGGAGCCGTCGGCCTTTGGGGCCGTCGGTCTTGGATGCCGGTTTTGGAGCCATCGGTCTTGGAAGTGTTGGCCTTTGGGGCCATCGGTCTTGGAGTCATCGGCCTTTGGGACCGTCGGTCTTGGAGGTGTCAGCCTTTGGGGCCGTCGGCCTTTGGGGGTGCCGGTCTTGGAGGTGTCGGCCTTTGGGGCCATCGGTCGTCGGATGTCGGCCTTTGGGGCCGTCGGTCTTAGAGCTGTCGGCCTTTGGGGCTGTCGGTCTTTAGAGCCGTCGGCCTTTGGAGCCGTCGGCCTTTAGGGCCGTCGGTCTTGGGGCCGTCGGTCTTGGAGGTGTCGGCCCCAAAGGAGCCGTCGGCTTTTGGGGCCGTCGGTCTTAGAGGTGTCGGCCTTTGGAGCCGTCGGTCTTGGAGCCGTCGGCCTTTGGAGCCATCGGCCTTTGAGGTGTCCAAAAATTTTTTTATTCTCCATGGGGTCAACTGGCTCCATCAATTGGCAATGGGGGGATTCAACCTTCTCGACTCTTTTGTTTCTTTTGCTGAATTTTATGCTGCTTGGGCTGGCATCTCCTATGTCACTCGTATCTTTAGCGCCCGTAGTCTTTTTATTGAGGGAAATTCTTTTATTGTCATTCGATGGCTCCTGGCAGGACTCCTGCGACCATATGTCAATCAATCCCTTGATCCGTGATATTCGATTTACTCTTCAGAATGCTTACAGAGTCCATATTCAACATGTCTACCGGGAAGCCAACTCAGCGGCATATTGGATAGCTGCTTGTGTGGCCTATCACTTCAGTTTCTGGAGCTGAAAGCAAGGCGATCCGTGCCCTATTGTACTTACACAAATTTTGTTTTCAGATATATCAGGTTTGACTCGCCCGAGAATGGTGTGATCACCTGCCTGTAATATATTGGGTTTGACTCGCCCGAGAATGGTGTGATCACCTCCTGTACCAAAAAAATAAAAAAGTGAGTAAACACAAACCAATAAATCAAATTAAAATTAAACCAAATTTCTTGATTTGATTCGGTTTGGTTTGATTTTATTTATTAAAACAATTGGTTTGGTTTTAGTTTCACTTTAAGAAATCAATTCAAATCAATTTAGTTATAAATATATTTTTAAACTGGTTTGATCCAATTCATGTACACTCCTACGTAGCCCATGACCTTAAGGCATCCAAAATGACCACTAACACTTCCTGCCACAGCAAAGTACTCTAAACAGGGGGGATCGACATTAATTAATTAGTTAATCATCTACCTAATAATCATCAGTAATGATACATATAAAGTACTAAACTTGGTACTCCAAGGATTTCACATTGTTGGTCTTTGAATCAGTAGGCAAGGGAAGTTGCTTAACCACTAAATAAAAAGCTATTTAAAAATATTTCCGTTTTGAACCACAGTATCATAAAGGCCTGCTACTTAGATTTGCATTATTTGAAGAAGAATTAAATATATAACAAAACTTAGACACAACTCATTAGATGTTTTTTCATAAGGTTCTTCGCTTAACACATGTAACATTTTACACTTCATTAGACTTCATTAAAAATATAATGATGTATACGCATTATTTGTTAAGTAGGATGATTGTATATTATTTATTAAATAAAGTTTCTAATAGTAAACAGTAAAAAAAAAAGGCTTCAGCATTATCAGATTTTGCCTGTCAAGGATTTTTATAACGCCCCAATCCCATCTGTTGACCCAATTAATCCGTTAGTGGGCTAAAATTATATGGTTCAAAATTTGAGTAGAAGTTAATTGATAGAAGATGAATTTGAGTTATAAGCACATAATACATTTATTTCTTATCCAATGTGGGATTATTTTTGGAGTATTATAATTAATCTATCCTCCTTATAATGCGATATCACAAGTTAGTCAAAATCTACCCTAAGACAGATCGTTACTATATAGATGGCAATTTTCTTTATTTGACCGTTTACTTGGTACCATTTCTAATGGATCAAGAAATCCTTTATCTAAACGGCTTAACGGGTAAATAAGTAAATTATCATTAATGGCTAAATGAATAAACGGCTGGGGACAGTATCCTCCGCCTCATCCCCATTTATCCATCCCCATTCTCATTAGCTTTAATATAATTATTTAAATTATATATATATTAATATATTATTAACAATTTAAAAGTAAATAAAATATATATACTAAAAAATATAGTAAAATATATTTGAATCTTCATGTCTATTCTCTTCTTTCATGCAACTACTGAACATCAAAGTCAGAGCTTTTTATTCGTATCTTTTTAAGCTTTCCATAAATTATAAATTTAATAAAATAATTTTATTTTATTTTTGTAAACGATTAAACGGGTACCCAATGGATACCCGTTTGTTCGATCGGGTATTCCCGTCCCTGCCCCGTTAACTATAACGGTTAATAGGATGGGAAATAGGGAGGTTTTTCCTAACGGGGACAGGGACTGGTAAAGGTTACCTTGGGCCATCCTTTGGCCGTTGCCATACCTAGTACTATAAAGATGGCTAATACCATGGCGAAACTTAAGTGGAAGTTAATGGGTAGTGATTGGGGCTAGTTAACCTATGGGCAATAAAGACAACAATTTTTGGATGGTGATGTGGCTGATCAAGCCACATGACCCACAAGATGAAGGGATCATGAACCTCGCACGATCTGGCGCATTCCAACCCTTTGGCATTGGGCTCATCCTGGCCTCGGCCCATTTTAGGCCTCGGCATCGGCCTCGGCGTTAGCCGCGGCCCATTTCGGCCTCGGTGTCAGCCTTGACGTCGGTCCTGGCCCATTTCGGCCTCAGCGTCAGCCGCGGCCCATTTCGGCCTCAGAGTCGGTCCCGACCCATTTCAGCCTCGGCATCGGCCTCGGCCTCGGCGTCGGTCCTGGCCCATTTCATCCTCAGCGTCAGCTGCGTCCCATTTCAGCCTGTTGAGAAATTATTGAAACATAATTGCCCCAACTTTATTGATTTTGATGATTCCCAAAAGCCATGAGTATCTTAAAGAAAACAATATGTTTATTTATCAAAACCTTGAGCTTATTCAAATTGAATGGAATGAACTTTCAATGGTTATATCAAATGAATTTTGAACCATTAGAAAAGAAGTTTCAAGTTGTATGCTCAAAAGAATTCTAAAAGGAATCTTACACTTTATATTTCAATCGATGAATTCTTGGAACATGTCTTGAATCCATGTTAAACGTCATATTTAATGTATTCAAGTCAAATTTATATTTTAAATTTAATTGGGACAAGTTTTAAAGTCAATCAGAACATTTTTCTGATTTTTGTATCGGTCCCGAGCCGACTCATGAGTTTCCGAGTCGACTCCCCACTTTGCCTGAGTTTCTCGAGTCGACCCTTGGTTTTCAAGAGTCGACCCCTGAATTCTTGCGAGCCGACTCCTGTCTGTGCGAGTCGACTCCGCTCAAACAACAGAACCCATGTTTTTTGAGCACTTCTCGAGTCGACTCCCCGTTTTCCTCGAGTCGACTCCCGACTTTCAGGAGCCGACACTATGTTTTCGCGAGTCGACCCCTCAATGGTTAAAATGTTTCTATTTTTGGTAATCGACCTCGAGCCGACTCCCTCAGAGCTCGAGTCGACTCCGCGAATTCTGGGCGCGATTTTTAACGATGACACATCAGCCCCAACGGTAAGATTTTTGAATAACGGCTATTTTTCCCTGTCTCTAACGGATATATTTTTGCAGATTCTATAAATAGAGGAGTTCTTTTCAAATCAAAACAACAAAGAGAAAATCAAAAAGAGAGAAAAGAATATCATTTGAAAAGAGGGAAAAACAGAGCTTATTGGAAAAATCTTTTAGCTCAAAGAGGAGTGTTTCAAAAGGAGTGAAATCCAAGTGGAAGATTCGTCTACTCCTTCTCATCATTCCACAAAAGCCAGAAGAAAATCCAAGTGCGTTTCAAAGGTCAAATCTGCGGATTTTCAAAAGAGGGAAAAGCTTCATCTCAACTCCAAAGTCTTCAACGGTCAAGAATCTAGCTGAGGCGTGATTCAACACTTCTAGAGGAGTTGAAGAGAAGAAGGAAGAAAGCCCAAGCATCTACCATCTGCAAATACAATCAGGCTTTTCTAACCTTATATATTTTGTACTTAATTTGTATATTGCTCAAGGGGAGCACTTTATTTCAAACTCTATCATTATTTTTTTGCTGATTCAATCAGTGGATTGAATTAGTGGAGGTTGGTATACCTCGTTGCAAGCCGGAGTGCTTGTGTTGGGTTAGTTGTGAGCCCGAAAAACAACTTGTAGGGTTTTGTGCTGGTAAGCCCGAGTTAAAACCAGCTGGGTTCGTTGTGCATCCCGGTAAAACAACAAGTTTGAGTTGTGAGCTTGTAAAACAACTCGGCTGTAATCTAGAGAGATTATAGTGTGGACCCAAGTGAATCTTGGGAGTGGACGTAGGTGTTGGTTGCACCGAACCACTATAAAATCTTTGTGTTTGCCGTGCCTAATTTTCTCTATCTCTATCTCTCTTTATTTGCTTGTTATTGCTATTTAACTCACTTGCACATCTTGCTAACTAATCAATTAATTAAAAGTCTTAAATTTTTAAGAACCCAATTCACCCCCCCCCTCTTGGGTTGCCATCTGGGCCAACAATTGGTATCAGAGCAAGTGCTCATTTAGAATTTGATCTCACGATCAAGGGCTAAAGATCCAATGGCAACACAAATTGGTCAAGTTTTGCTGAAGGTCATTCTACGAATAGACCTCCTTTTTAATGGCCAAACTATTCATATTGGAAAGCTAGAATGAGGATATTCATTCAAGCTTCTGATTATGAATTGTGGGGTGTTATAATTAATGGACCTAGTACACCCACACACCTTATTGATGGCACTATTGTTCCTAAACCCGAAAGGGATTGGAATGATAATGATAGGAGAATGGCACAACTAAATGCTAAGCCATTAATATTTTGTATTGTTCCTTAGATTCAAATGAATTCAACCGAATCTCAACATGTAATTCCGCAAAAGAAATTTGGGATAGGTTGGAAATTACCATGAAGGAACAAACCAAGTAAAGGAATCAAAAATAAATTTTGGTTCATAAATATGAATTATTTACATGGAACAAACTGAAACCATCACATGCATGTTCACTAGATTTACTGATATTGTGAATGGTTTGAAAAGTCTTGGTAGAATTTATACTAATGCTGAACTTGTTCGTAAAATTCTTAGGTCACTACCAAGATCGTGGGAAGCAAAGTGACTGCATCCAAGAAGCAAAGGACCTCAATGCACTACCTTTGGAGGAGCTTCTAGGATCCTTAATGACCCATGAGCTTAACAATGAAGCAGCATGTTGAGGAGGAACAAAAAGAAGAAAAACTCTTGCCCTCAAGACTGCAGAAATGGAAGAGAGCAGCAGTGAAAGAATGATGAAGATGATGAGGAAACTGCTCTCTTGGCCAAGAAATTCAGAAGGTTTATGAGAAAAAGGCCCTTCCATAAAAAGAAATTTGGAGCAAGATTTGAAGGAGAAAAGATAAGAAAAAGGACAAGGAGAAAGAAAAGAAAAAAGAGCCCTTAGTATGTTATGAGTGCAAAAAGCCAGGGCACTTTAAGTATGATTGTCCTTTACTGAAAAAGGCCTACAAGAAAAAGAAGAAAGCTTACATGGCAACATGGTCTGATGAATCTTCTCGTCGGAAGAAGATGAGCAAAAGGAAGTTGCCAATATTTTCATGGCCAACGACGACGACAACGACAATGAGGTAAGTTCTGAAAACTCAAATGATGATTTTACATTTGATGAAATGTTTGAGGCTTTCAATGAACTTATGATTGATTTTAAATCCTTAAAAAAAAGTATAAGTTTTTGAAAAATGAAATTAGTTTAGCTAAAAGTAAAAATGAATTAGCTTTAGAAGTTAAGAACTAACTAATGAAAAAGAAGAACTTAGAAAGAAAGAGATAATCTTAATCAAGAAAAAATTTATTAAAATCTGAAACTAAAAACTCAACTAAAGATTTAAAAGATCAATAGAAACTTTAGCTTTAGATAAAGAACAGCAAGCTAAAGAAATTGACTCTCTTAAGAAAGATGTTAAAAAATAAAACATTGTTGAGAAATTCACTTAAGTTCAACTAAACTTAACATGATCCTAGATAGTCAAAAAGCTGTTTTTGACAAAGCTGGTTTAGGATATAACACATTAAGAAAACAAAATCTCTAAAGAATATTTTTAAAAGCCAACCAAAGTAATATAACTTTTTAAATGTAATGAAAAAGGTCATAAATCCTTTGAATGCAAAACGTTAAAAACAACAAGTTAAATATTAAAGCTAAGAAAATATGGGTTCCGAAAGGAACAATTTTTATTGCTGCTAACCATGAAGGACCCAAGAAAGCTTGGGTACCTAAGCATAAAGTTTGATTATATTGCAGGAATGTCTTGTAGCCAAAAGATCAAAGAAAAAGTGGTACCTTGATAGTGGCTGCTCAAGACATATGACGGGTGACAAAGATGAATTCATCACCCTGGAAGAAAAGAAAGGTGGAGTTGTGACGTTTGGCGACAACGGTAAAGGTCAAATTATGGGCCTTGGTAAAGTTCGCATAACTCCATCTATATTATTGATAATGTACTTTATGTTAATGGTTTGAAGCATAATCTAATTAGTATAAGTCAATTATGTGATAAAAATTTTAATGTTTCATTTAAATCTTCTATGCACTGTAACTAATTCTATTGATGATAGCA
>UESW01004836.1:539427-641264 GCA_900491605.1 Calamus simplicifolius
GTTGAAGAATCCATACATGTAGTGTTTGATGAATCTTTAGCAACTGGATCTGAAAAGATTGATGATGAGGAAGATACAAACATAATTGAAAAAGATCTTGAAAAACTTAATATTGAAGTATCTTCAGATCATGAGCAAGAAGCTAAAGATGATGATTCACATAAGGACGATGATGTCAATATTGATCATAATGATATAGATCTTCCAAGAGACTGGAGATATGCCCATAGTCATCCCAAGGAATTGATTATAGGTGATCCATCTCAAGGTATAAGAACTAGATCATATATGAGAAATATCAGTAATCATCTTGCATTTGTATCACAAATTGAACCTAAAACTATAGAAGAAGCTGAAAAAGATAATAATTGGATGTTAGCATGCAAGAAGAATTAAATCAATTTACAAGAAATAATGTATGGACTTTAGTTGAAAGACCTAAAAATCATTCAGTAATAGGATCAAAATGGGTTTTTCGAAATAAACTTGATGAAAATGGCATAGTAATTAGAAACAAAGCTAGATTAGTTGCAAAAGGATATAATCAAGAAGAAGGCATTGATTTTGATGAAACTTTTGCACCTGTAGCTAGATTAGAAGCTATTAGGCTATTACTAGCATTTGCATGTCACATGAACATTAATTTATTTCAAATGGATGTTAAAAGCGCATTTTTAAATGGTTTTATAAATGAAGAAGTATATGTAGAACAACCACCTGGTTTTATAGATCACGAATTTACAAATCACGTTTTTAAATTACACAAAGCATTATATGGTTTGAAACAAGCACCTAGAGCTTGGTATGATAGGTTAAGTAAATTCTTAATTGAAAATGATTTCACAAGAGGAAATGTTGATAAAACACTATTTTTGAAAAGAAAAAGTAAAGATTTACTTGTAGTACAAATATATGTTGATGACATTGTTTTTGGTGCTACTAACGATTCTCTATGTCAAGAATTTGCTAAGTTAATGCAGGGAGAATTCGAGATGAGCATGATGGGAGAACTCAACTTCTTCCTTGGACTCCAAATCAAACAAAGCAAAGAGGGTATCTTTATCAACCAAACAAAGTACACAAGAGAGATTCTAAAGAAATTTGGTATGGAATCAATTAAACCCCTCGGAACACCAATGAGTCCTTCATGCAAGCTGGACAAAGATGAAGAAGGTAAAAAGGTTGATCAGAAAGTATTATCGAGGTATTATCGGATCCCTTCTTTATTTGACAGCAAGTAGACCAGATATTATGTTTTCTGTATGTTTATGTGCTAGATTTCAATCAGAACCTAAAGAATCACACTTAATAGCTGTTAAAAGAATACTAAGATACTTAAGTGGAACAAAAAATGTAGGTTTATGGTATTCTAGAGACTCCACATTAAATCTAATTGCATACTCAGATTCTGATTATGCCGGATGCAAGTTAGATAGAAAAAGCACAAGTGGTGCATGCCAATTTTTAGGAAGTAACTTAATCTCATGGTTTAGCAAAAAGCAAAATTCGGTTGCATTATCTACTGCGGAAGCAGAATATGTTGCAGCTGGAAGTTGCTGTGCTCAAATCCTATGGATTAAGAGACAACTTGAAGACTATGGTATCACACTTGATAAGACACCCATAAGATGTGATAATACAAGTGCAATAAATCTTACTAAAAATCCAATTCAACATTCAAGAACAAAGCATATTGAAATACGATATCACTTTATAAGAGAACATGTAGCCAATAATGAAATTTGTCTTGATTATGTGAATACTGAAGAACAACTTGCAGATATATTAACAAAACCCTTAAGTGAAGAAAGATTTTGTTATCTTAGAGGAGAATTAGGAGTTTGTGATCCTTTGGAATAGTTTTCTGAAACTCTTAAGGACATCAATCTAGATTTCATCATTTTCTTGAAAAATCTTGATATTTCAATAAGGAAATCTATCTAGATCTTGATTCAATGTTTCCCCAATTGCTAAATAACTTTAATCTATAATTTGATGATTAATTGAATAGTTTCAAATGCTTGAAACTTAATTTTTTATCTCTGAAACTGTTAGAGTCGACTCTGACAGTTTGCGGAGTCGACACCTGAGTTTTTGATTTTCTGTCTAAGTGATTAGAGCCGACTCTGGCTTTTGTGGAGCCGACTCTAATACGAGCGCTGACAGACTTTCTGGCTCGGAGCCGACACCCAGTTTTCGGGAGTCGACTCTAAGTCGAGTTAGGTCAAAAATAAAAAGGCGGAGTCGACCCCCAATCATTCCAATCGTCTCCTAAACCGTTCCTAAGAACTCCAAAACTTTTCCAACTTCCCCAAATCCACTCAAAACCCCTGATTAACCTTCCAATCCTCTCAATGGCTCCAAAGAGGCGCGGATTCGTCGCTGGAGCATCCGTTCCAACGAGAAGACGCACGGTTCGAAGGCAACCATCGCCTTCTTCCTCTTCGGCCACTCAAGAGGATTCTCCACCTTCACCCTCATCTCCTAAGGTTGATCAATTAGCTGGTAAGACCATTACCACTGGGAGAAAAGTTAATTTTGATTTATTTGAATCGGAGGGTTTCTCTATTGGAAGAAATTTAAGGGATATGGGATGGGAGAAAGTGTGCTCACTAGATTTACCCACTTATCCAGCATTGGTAAGGGAGTTTTATAATGGATTAAGCAGAGGAGAAGGAGGATTGATTAGCACAGTGAGAGGAACTAGGGTTACGGTAACAACTGAGATTCTTGGAACCCTATTAGAAATGCCCACTGTTGGTTTAATGGAATGTCAACTTAATGACAGAAGTGGTGCACTATCAAGGATGCTAGGAAGAGATGTGACTGAGTTCGAAGAGATCTTTGCAAATCAGTTAAACCTAGAACTCAGATTATTGCATAATATATGTGGTAGAATCTTATTTCCAAAAATAGGGAGATTTGAGTATGTCTCGGAGCGAGACGTTCTGATGATGGACTGCATTATAACTGGAAGGCCAGTCAATTTAGCTGGCATGATGATAGGTTACATGGCAGAGGCAGCTACTAAGAAAAGATCAACACTGCCATACGGTATGATTCTGACACTAGTTTTTAGAAGCCAGGGTGTGCTCATAATGGAAAATGAACCTTTGAGAAAACTGAGACACACTGATTATTACAGCATTTCTACTATTCATAGAATGGGATTTAAGAAAGTTAATGGTGTTTGGATGAGGAGAGAGGAAAGAACAGATAGGGATGGTGCAGAGGGAACCAGACTAGAAGAAATCCCGGGACCATCTACTGCGGGACCATCAGTCCCTGATTCATCTTTTGCGGGACCTTCGTCTGCTGGACCTTCGGAGGCCGGACCAAGTTCTATTCCATCACCTCCACATCAGCCTATAACAAATTCTGGAGGATTTTCTAATGAACAACTTGATCAGTTAAGAAGCTTACTTGCTGAGTATGACAGTCACAGGTCAAATGAAATTAATCAATTGAAAGAAGACTTTAATCAGTTAAAAGAAGAATTAAATTCGAGACTGGACATGCTATCCTTTACCTTAGGCAGTTCTGTAGAATCCTTTGGAGCTGAGCTTCACAAGATCTTCGAAAGGATGGAAGGCATTGCCGATGGATCAGGATCGTATGTTCATGCAACGGGTCAATTGAAGAAGGATATTGACCTTGCAGTCTCTCAAATCGAAGCCTGCCTTGAAAATTTTAAGAAAGCACAAAAAGATGATGTAATGGAGATAATAGGTCATCTAAAGAAAATTGTATTCAAGCACATTTGATCTTGTTTTAGTTTAATAGCTTGTACTTAGGAAGTTTTTGATTATCCAATGTATTTCATTTTGAAATGTAAATGAATCAACTGATGTAATGGTTCTTGCATATGAAATACAATTTCACTTTTTCAAATTTTGATTGATTGGATTCCTATGCTTTATTGAGATTATAAATTTTTCTTTACTCTCCTTATTGCTAATAACAAAAAAGGGGGAGAGATAGTTGTGTATATGCAAAGAAAGAAAAGATTATATATGCATAAAGAAAGAAAGAAAGAAAGGGAGAATTAATTGTTTATGCAAAATGAATTGAAATGATTATCAGTTACAATTTGATGTTTATATATAAGAGGAGCTACTCAATGCAGGGGGAGCTTAACAAAAAGCTCATTTACAATCTTATGCACATTAAGTTTAACAATTCAATATTGATGGATTATATTGAACTCATGTACAATTTTAAAGTTTACATTGAACATTGGCATCAAAACCTTAATTTCAATGGTTTAAAGTTAAAATGACTATAATCCTTAATTTGATTGAATTTTTGAATGCATATACTCAAAGTTTTTGTTATCATCAAAAAGGGGGAGATTGTTGACCCAATTGATGATTTTGATGATTAACAAAACTATTTGAGTATAATTTTTGAAGGCTCTGATGATTTTGATTTAGTGTTTCAGCCTATAAGACTATTGAAAGATCAAAATCAAGGTTACAATGTGTTCTGGATCGAATCTAATGTCTAGGTAAGAATTGCAGACATTAGAGTCGACTCCGAGAATCACAGAGCCGACTCCGGAACTGGCACGGTCATTAGAGTCGACTCCGAGACTGTGAGAGTCGACTCTCACAGACGGAGCAGAAAGTCGATTTTTCTGGCTCCAACCTAGAGTCGACTCCGGGTAAGTTAGAGTCGACTCCGGAAAAGCATCTTGTCGACCCCAGAAAAGCCAGAGACGACTCCGGAATATCATTTTAAAACGCCTCGAGCTAGAGCCGACTCCAGAAAAGTTAGAGTCGACTCCAACCCACCTGGAACGAAAAACGAAGTTGCCAGATCAGCTCTAACGGTAACTTTTCTATTTTTACTCATTTTAACGGATATATTTTGATAGAAGGTACACTCCAACGGATAGTTTTATTCCAAAAGAGGTGTAAAAGAAATCTATAAAAAGGGGAGTCTATTGTTCAAAAAAAGAGAGAAAAAAAAAAACGAAAAATCTGAAAAATCTGAGATAGACAAATCCCATTTCAAAAATCTGAGAGCTTGAATCTTGAAAGGAAAACCTTCTAGCTCAAATCCACTCCACTCCAAAAGCCTCAAGAGGAATCCAAAGCGTTCAAAATCAAAGTCTTGGAGGATTTCCCAACTTGGAGAAAGGAGATTCATTTCTTGCTTTTCAACCTTCTCAACTGCTTCAACCACGAAGAATCGGAGCTGAGGCTTGATTCAATCCAGCAAGGAGAAGAAGAAAAGAAGAAAAGGAGAAAAGCTCAAAAGCCAACCATCTTCAAATCAGGCTTTTCTAAACCTTGTTATTAATTTGTATATTTGCTCATTGAGGAGCTTTGTATTCACACACAATACTTATCTTATTTTTGCCTAGTTCAATCTGGGGGATTGAACTAGAGGAGGTAGTTTTACCTCGGGTTAAGCTTGTTTAAGCTTGGGTTAGTTGTGAGCCCGTGAAAAACAACGTGTAGGGTTTTGTGCTGGTAAGCCCGAGTAAAACCAGCTGGGTTCGTTGTGCACCCGGTAAAACAACAAGTTTGAGTTGTGAGCTTGGAAAACAACTCGGCTGTAATCTAGAGAGATTATAGTGTGGACCCAAGTGAATCTTGGGAGTGGACGTAGGTGTTGAATACACCGAACCACTATAAAATCTTTGGTGTTTGCAGTGTCTCATTGTCTCTTTATCTATCTCTATCTTACTCACTGCACTTTATAGTTATCTTGCATTTGCCCTCAATCTCAAGCAAACTATTTTAAAAAGGGCTAATTTTTTAAAGAACCCAATTCACCCCCCCTCTTGGGTTGCCATCTGGGCCAACATTTTCTTTTGAAAAATAGTGTTTTATCAATATTTCCTCTTATAAAGTCATTTTCAATCAAAAATTTACTTAATCTTTCATACCAAGTTCTAGGTGCTTGTTTTAAACCATATAGTGCTTTGTGCAGTTTAAAAACATGATTTGAAAATTCATGATCTTCAAAACGAGGAGGTTGTTGAACAAAAACTTCCTCATTTATAAATCCATTTAAAAGTGCGCTTTTAACATCCATTTGAAATAAATTGATATGCATATGACATGCAAATGCGAGTAATAATCTAATTGCTTCTAGTCTAGCTACAGGTGCAAAAGTTTCATCAAAATCAATTCCTTCTTCTTGATTATATCCTTTTGCGACTAATCTAGCTTTGTTTCTAACTACTATGCCATTTTTGTCTAATTTATTTCTAAATACCTATTTTGATCCTATAACAGAATGATCTTAGGTCTATCTACAAGAGTCCAGACATTATTCCTAGTAAATTGATTTAATTCTTCTTGCATGGCTAATATCCAATTATTATCTTTTTCTGCCTCTTCAATAGTTTTAGGTTCAATTTGAGATACAAATGCAAGATGATTGTTGATGTTTCTCATTGATGATCTTGTTCTTACTCCTTGAGATGGATCACCTATAATTAATTCTTTTAGATGATCATAGGCATATCTCCAATCTCTAGGAAGATCTATATCATTATGATTTGCATCAACAACATCAACACTAGGGGAATCATTATCTTTGGCTTCTTATTCATGATCTGAAGATACATCAATATTTAACTTTTCAATGTCTCTTTCTAGAATGTTTGTATCTTCCTCATCATCAATTATTCTTGAACTAGATGCTAAAGATTCATCAAAAATTACATGAATAGATTCTTCTACAATTAAGTTTCTCTTGTTAAACACTCTATAGGCTTTACTAGATGTTAAATATCCTAAGAAAATGCCCTCATCAGATTTTGCATCAAATTTTTCTAGATTATCTTTACCATTATTATGAATGAAACATTTACAACCAAATGCATGAAAGTAGCTTATGTTTGGTTTTCTATTGTTCCATAGTTCATAAGGAGTTTTTTTAATGATTGGCCTAATCAAAGCTCTATTAAGAATGTAACATGCATGTTTATAGCTTCCGCCCAAAAATATTTTGCTAGGTTGCTTTCACATAGCATGGTACGGGCCATATCTTCTAAGGTTCTATTTTTCCTTTTAACTACTCCATTTTGTTGCGGTGTTTTAGGTGCTGAAAAATTATGATGTATGCCATTTTCTATGCAAAAGTTTTCAAATAGATGATTTTCAAATTCAGTGCCATGATCACTTCTAAGAGACACTATGATGTTATTTTTCTCATTTGTGACCTTTTTGAAGAATTTCAAAAATAATGGAAAGGTCTCATCTTATGAGCTAAAATAATACCCAAGTGTATCTAGAATAATCATCTACAATCACAAGACCATATTTCTTTCCTCCTAGACTTGTGGTTCTAGTAGGTCCAAAAGGTCCATGTGAAGTAGTTCAAGTGGCCTAGAAGTGGAAATAATATTTTTAGTTTTGAAAGAGTTTCTAGTTTGTTTTCCAAATTGACATGCATTGCAAATTTTATTATTTTCAAAATCTAGTTGTGGAAGTCCTTTTACTAAATCCATTCTTATTAATTTTAAAATTAGGTGTGTGCTTGCATGACCTAATCTACGATGCCATAACCAACCAATCTCATTCATATTAGCATTATTAGCAACTAAGCAATGATTACTAGTAGACAAATTGTCTAAATCAATCAAGTATACATTGCCATTTCTATTTCCAATAAAAATAATACTATTATCAATGGGATTAGAAATAGTGCAGATAGATGCTTCGAATGATACTTTAAAACCTTTATCACATAATTGGCTAATACTAATTAAATTATGTTTTAAACCATTGACATATAAAACATTT
Source organism: Calamus simplicifolius (assembly GCA_900491605.1). Taxonomy (NCBI): domain Eukaryota; kingdom Viridiplantae; phylum Streptophyta; class Magnoliopsida; order Arecales; family Arecaceae; genus Calamus; species Calamus simplicifolius. The sequence goes on from UESW01004836.1 coordinate 547,191, forward strand.
TCAATATATGTGGAGGGAGTTATTTGAATATTACGAAACCCCATGATTTGGCCTTTGCCATTGTCACAAAACGTAATAACTCCTCCTCTTTTGCTTTCAAGGGTGATGAATTGATCCTTGTCACCCGTCATGTATCTTGAGCAGCCACTATCGAGATACCACTTTTGCTTTGATCTTTTGGCTGCAAGACACTCCTGCAAAAATAATTAAGTCTTATATTTAGGTACCCAAGCCTTTTGGGTCCTTCATGGTTAGTAGCATAAAAGATTGCTCCTTTGGGAACCCATATTTTCTTTCATTTACTATTTAAATTTTTGTTACTGTTTCTCACATTACATTCATAGGATTTATGGCCTTTCTTGTCACAATAATGACATGTAACACTATCTCTACTTTGTTCTTTTCTAAAGAAGTTTTTTGTTTTATGTTAGGTCTATATCCTAATCCAGCCTTATCAAATATGGCTCTTTGATTACCTAATAAATTAAGTTTTTCAGAACTATAAGTAAATTTATCAACAATATTCTTATATTTATCTACTTCCTTCTTTAATTTATTATTTTCATTGGAAATTGACTCCTTTTCTTTTGTCAAATTTTCATTTTTAGATTTCAGCATCTTAATCTCATTAGTAAGATTATCTTTTTCTTTAATGAGATTTGAATTATCATTTTTCAGAAATATGTATTTCCTTTTTAAAACTTTAAAATAATCAACTAGTTCATTAAAAGCTTCAAACAATTCATCAAATGCAAATCATCACAAGGATTTTCAGAACTTACCTCGTTGTCGCCGTTTGCCATAAAGCAAATGTTTGCAACTTCTTTTTGATCTTCCTCTGAAGAGGATTCATCGCTGTCGCTCCAGGTTGCAACATAGGCTTTCTTCTTCTTCTTGTAGGTTTTCTTTAGTAGAGGACAATCATATCTAAAGTGCCCCGGTTTCTTACACTCATAGCAAATTAAGTGGTCTTTCTCTTTGTCCTTGTCTTTGTCCTTTTCACTTTCTCCTTTCATCTTAATTCCAGATTTCTTCTTGTGGAAGGGTCTCTTTCTTCTCATGAAGTTTTTGAATTTTCTAGCTAGAAGAGCAGTCTCATCATCATCATCATTATCACTGCAGTTCTCCTCACTTTCTGCAACCTTAAGAGCTATAGTCTTCTTCTTTTTAACATCTTCCTCTATGTGCTGCTTCATGGTTAACTCATGGGTCATTAGTGATCCAAGTAGCTCCTCCAAGGGTAAAGTGTTGAGGTCATTGGCTTCTTGGATTGCTGTCACCTTTGCTTCCCAAGTCCTTAGAAGTGACCTAAGAATTTTGCGAACAAGTTCAGAATTAGTATAAATCTTACCTAGACTTTTCAAACCATTTACAATGTCGGTGAATCTAGTACATGCATGCTATAGTTTCAGTTTGTTCCATGCTGAATAATTCATAATTATGAACAAGAATATTTATCTTAGATTCTTTAACTTGATTTGTACCCTCATTGGTAACCTCTAATATATCCCGTATCTCTTTTGCAGAATTACATGTGGAGATATGATTAAATTCGTTAGCATCTAATGAATAATATAAAACATTCATGGCTTTAGCATTAAGCTGAGCCATTTTCCTATCATTCTCATTCCAATCCCTTTCGGGCTTAGGAACAATATAACCATCAACTACGTGTGTGGATGTGCTAGGTCCATTAATTATAACACTCCACAATTCATAATCTAAAACTTGAATGAATATTCTCATTCTTGCTTTCCAATATGAATAGTTGGAACCATTGAACAAGGGAGGTCTATTTGTAGAATGACCTTCAGCAAATGAAGATCCAACTTGAGCTGCCATTTGGATCTTTAGCTCTTGATCGTGTGATCAAATAAACAATGAGCACAAGCTCTGATACCAATTGTTGGCCCAGATGGAAACCCAAGAGGGGGGGGGGGGTGAATTGGGTTATTTAAAAATTTTAACCTTTTAACAACTATGTGCTTGGAGATAGATGAAATGCAATGCGAATGTTAAGTACAACCAAGGAGATAGAGAAAGAGATAATCAAAGCACGGCAAACACAAAGGTTTTATAGTGGTTCGGTGTATCCAACACCTACGTCCACTCCCAAGATTCACTTGGGTCCACACTATAATCCTCTTGATTACAGTCGAGTTGTTTTACAAGATCACAACTCAAACTTGTTGTTTCTCAGGGATCACAATGAACCCAACCGGTTTTTCGGGCTCACCAGCACAAAACCCTAAACTCAAGCTAATCTAGCTTGACCCGAGGTATACTACCTCTACTAGTTCAATCCCCTTGATTGAACTAGCACAAACAAGAAATAATGTTTTTCAATAATACAAAGCTCCTTAAATGAGCGAATATTCAAAATGAACAAGCAAGGTTAGAAAAGCCTGTTTTGAAGATTGTTGGATTTGAGCTTTTCTTCTTTTCTTCTTTTCCTCTTCTCTCTGGAGATGTTAAATCAGGCCTCAGCTTTGATTCGTTGCGAATGTTGCAGATGAGAAGTTGAGAAAACAGAGCTTTTTCTTCGATTTTGGGAATCCTCCGATTTTTCCAATATGAGCGCCTTGGATTTCTCTTTGAGCTTTTTGGAGTGGAAGGATTTGAGTTTGGATACTTTTCTCTTTGATTTCAGGCTCAAGACTTCTCGGATTTTTGATTTGTATTCACTCCGATTTTTTCGTTGTTTTCAAACGAGCTTTCTCCCCCTTTTTATAGATTTTCTTTAATCCATTTTAGTGAGAAAACTAGCCGTTGGAATGTACCTGGAAAGTTTTTCCAAACAAAATATATCCGTTAGAAGTTAGGTAAAAAGAAAATATTACCGTTAGAGCTGATATGGCATTTTAAAGTTTTGTTCCAGATAGGTTGGAGTCGCTCCAACTTTTCAGGTGTCGACTCCAAGTCGTTTATCCAAAAATAGAAAGTTCTGAGTTCGTCGAGGAGTCGGCTCAAAAAAGTTAGGTGTCGGCTCGCCATACTCAGGTATCGGCTCCAAAAGACTGTAAGTGTCGGCTCCGAGGTAGTCAAAAATCAAACGTTCTGTCCCCGCATCAGAGTAGGCTCCAGACACTGTAAGTGTCGACTCCAAAACTCTAGGTGTCGGCTCCGGACCATTTCAAAAATCAGAAGAATATTTGACTGGCCATGGGGTCGGCTCCAGCATTCCTAGGTGTTGACTCCAGGCTCTAAAACTTTGAAACTTATATTTTACAATTGATTCAAAACACGTTTCTTAATGCCTTTAAATCAATCAAATATTTTTAAGCCCTAAAACACTTATCAAATCTATTAGTAATCAAATAAATATACTCAATTCCTTTATTAATCATCAAAATCAATAATTGGGTCAACAAAAAGTCTACTTGCTGCTCAGACGGATGAAATGAAGACTGAGTTTGATAGTCATTTTATGAATTTAAAAGAGACCCTTTACTCTTTAGATGATCGCATCAGTAAAATTGAGTCCACTCTTAGCTCTTCTGCTGAATCCTTAAGGAATGATCTAAAGAATATATTTGAAGAACTTAAGGATATCTGTGGAAACTCAGAAACATACTCAAGATGCAATGCTAAACTTCAAGATAAAATCATGACTGCTTGCTCTTTTGTTGATAGAAGATTAAAAGAATTTGTAGCAACTCAGAGCGAAGGAATGGGAAAGATTTTAGAACGTTTACAAAGAATTATTAGAACTAATCTATAATTATCATGTAATGAAGTATAAGTTTTGATTCAATGTAGTCTGATGTTGAAATATTAATGTAATGATGTATAGTTGATGCTTGACAAAGTTCAGTTTCACTTTGTAATACCTGACTTTTTAAAGTAATGAAATTATCTTTTGGTCTATCAATGTTATCATTTTACTCTTCTTAATCTTTTGTTGATTACAAAAAAGGGGGAGAAAGTTATGTCGTATATGCATTGATCGGTTATGCTTTGATTGGTATTTGATTTTTGGATATACATAAGCTTAAGTGAAAATTGATATAACTGAATTGTAGATATCAAACACTAAAATGTAAAATGTAAAGCAAAAGGAAGAACAATTGTTAAATTGAACTTCATAGGGGGAGCTACCTTATTTAGGGGGAGCTTACCTTAGAGGATCATATCTTTGAAAATTTTGATTTGTGAATCCTATGCATATACTCAATGTTTTTATAATCATCAAAAAGGGGGAGATTGTTGACCCAATTATTGATTTTGATGATTAATAAAAGAATTGAGTATATTCATTGTGTTACTAATAAATTTAACAAGTGTTTCAGGGCTTAAAAATATTTGTTTAATCAAAAGGCATCAAGAAATGTATTTTGAATCAAGTGCCAAAGGTAAGTTTCAAAATTCAGAACCTAGAGTCAACACCTAGAAAGTCTGGAGCCGACCCCATGGCCAATCAAATGTCTTTCTGATTTTTGATACGATCTGGAGCCGACACCCAGAGTTTTGGAGCCGACACCCAGAGTTTCGGAGTTGACACTTACAGTTTCTGGAGCCGACTCCAACACGGGACAGAACGCGTGATTTTTGACTACCTTGGAGCCGACACTTACAGTCTCTTGGAGCCGACACCTGAACATGGCAAGCCGACACCTTACTTTTCTGGAGCTAACTCCTCAACGAACTCAAAACTTTCTATTTTTGGATACACGACTTGGAGCCGACACCTGAAAAGTTGGAGCCGACTCCAACCTGTCAGAAATAAATTTTTAAATTATCAGATCAGCTCAAACGGTAATATTTTCTTTACCTAACCCCTAACGGCTATATTTCATGTATGGAAAAACTTTTCAGGTACATTCCAATGGCTAGTTTCACACCCAAAAATGGATTAAACGAAATCTATAAAAGGGGGAAGAGCATTCATTTTAAAGAGAGAAAAATAGAGAAGAAAAATGGAAAAATAGAGAAATCATAGTGAAAAGATCCAAGAGGTCTTGAGCTGAAATCAAGAGAAAAGAATCCACGTTCAAATTCTTCCACTCCAAAAAGCTCAAAGAGAAATCCAAGGCGTTCAACTTGAAAAATCGAAGGATTTTCAAAAGCTCTGTTTTTGTGATTTCCCAACTTCTCATCTGCAAGATATGTGAAGAATCGAAGCTGAGGCTTGATTCAACATCTCAAAAGAGAAGAGGAAAAGAAGAAAAGCTCAAATCCAATCATCTTCAAATCAGGCTTTTCTAAACTTGTTTATTTACTTTGAATATTTGCTCATTTAAGGAGCTGTGTGTTATTGTAAACATTATTCTTTCTTGTTTTTGCTAGTTCAATCAGGGGGATTGAATTAGTGGAGGTAGCATATCTCGGAGCAAGCTAGATTAGCTTGTGTTTGGGTTTTTGTGCTGGTGAGCCCGGAAAACCAGCGGGTTCATTGTGATCCCGTGAAAACAATAAGTTTAGAGTTGTGATCTTGTAAAACAACTCGGCTGTAATCTAGTTGATTATAGTGTGGACCCAAGTGGAACTTGGGAGTGGATGTAGGTGTTGGATACACCAAACCACTATAAAATTCTTGTGTTTGTCGTGCTTTAATTGTCTCACTCTCTATCTCTTCATTTGTGATTGAAATTTATTCTGCACTTGATTATTTCAAAGCCAATAGTTTCTAAAAGGCTAAATTTTTTAAGAACCCAATTCATCCCCCCTCCCTTTTGGGTTGCCATCTAGGCCAACAAGGTGGCCCAGGCATGGCAGCGAAGCAATGCTCCTGTAGTCCCCGCACCACTGTCATCAGATCCTGTACTTGATGGGCAGGGCATCGAGCCGATCGACCTGGCTAACCGGAGGTGGCGCAGGAGGCGAAACATGGAGGTTGTCCTCCGATTGTTTAGCCTGCGGGATGCGCTCCGTGGCATGGCTGGTAGAAGCTTTCTGAGCTCGCGTAGTCACCATCGTCTTCCTTGTAATGGTTGTAAGGTCGCAGATGCGTGTGTAGGGTGAAACAATCTCCGAGGCATGCATGTTTAAAAAATTGATAACAATTATCAATGCGGAAATTTAAAGATTACATACTAATCTATCTAACATGCATCAAGATCATATCTTTGCCTTGTATATAGGATCGATGGATCCAAAATATGCATATAAATAAAACTATCAAGATCATGTCTTGATCTTCAAGGCAAGAAGTCATACTTCTTATCTTGAAGCATGCCTTAAGATCTAGGGATCATATCACTTACCTTAAAGGCAATTGGTAAATCCTTTTATGCTCTGCAGCCGTTCAATCGTCCGGCCTCTAGTATCGTCCAAGCGAAGCCCGAATGATCGGATTCCCGGGAGTGCTAGCTCGCGGAAAAAGACTTTGTTGATATTGAATCCTCCCACTTGAATTCTTCTTCTAGGATCCTCCACACTTCCGTTAGCACCAGAATCACAAGGATTTTTATTCTAATTCTTTAGAAAATCAATTCACGAAATATCGTGTGTTTTTTCTCTTCTTCTATTAATCTGGTGAGGATGTCCTCTATTTATAGTCTCTTTTTGGCCAGCCCATTAAATTCTAACATTTAGAATTCTGCCGCTTGGGAAAACCAAATAGATGCCAAACCGTAGCGCTTGGTTAATTCTGACGTTCGGTAAAAACCAAGAGTCGTCGATCCGTAGCGCTTGGTTAATTCCGACGTTCGGTAAAAACCAAAGAGTCGTCGAATCGTAGCGCTTGGTTAATACAAAGAGGCACATTTATTCTAACACTTTAGAATTCTGACAGAATTGTTTTGAGAAGATTAATGCAAGATATTAAATTCGATATATGAATTTAATCTCTCAGACTTATGCGAGAGGTTTGGGTTTAGTTTTTGGTTTAAGCTAATATGAATTTATTGGACTGAACCACATAGATCATGGTCCTAGCCCAAATCAAATTTGGCTAGTCCTGAATCTATTTAAATCCAAATCAAGTCTAATTTTAAATCAATATTTGAAATTGACTAGTCCTTCTAATAGACTTAAACCAAATTGAATCTTATTCAATTGTACTTAACCCAATTGAGATAATTCAATCAATCAAATTGATTAATTAAATCATATACGATTCTCAATCGTTGATCAGCAAACAGATCATCCTAGGAAACTTCTATGCGTGTGACTCTCTAGGTTCGAACCTAAGCCGGTAGCATAGAAACAACTTTCTATACTAATCGATGTGCCCATCTAGCAATGGAACCCGACGTCCGGATAGGTCGAAGAGTTGCCGAGCAAACTCCAAGAACCCTAAGAAACAGTTACCGTATAATTCATCCTCTTGACCACAAATGCTAAGGATGGCTTAAGAGCCTGTCAACTCTAAATAGCAAATCCATAAAGTGATTTCAATTTTAGTGATCATGTGACTTTCACATGAAGTGCCTTGGCCAAGGTCTTGCTAAATTGAAACACAAGCATTTCTCCTTTTAACGGGATAGGTCAAATTCCATCTTGATCCACAACTGACTACCACAAGTACTTGACTGCACCCAGTAACCTTTCGTAGCTGGATTAGAAATCCAGGTGGTCCGGCACCTAAGTACAATGAGTTGCTTGTAAGCCACTGGTTGTGATCTTCAGGTCTGAAGGATACTTATACCTATATCTTCTCGGATTAACTCTTGACAGTAGAGTATCCGAAATGAGTCACGTTCGGTGAAATGTACTCCTACACTTTCACCTGTATGTCATACCAGTGTCTCTACACTCCTTGGTTAAGAGGACAACCAACAAATATGATATACAACGTCCTATAATTGATAGTACTATGGCCCTGTCATAGTATATCATTTGGTCGCGAACCTTTTTAGGACCTTCAAAGATAAATCCTCTTTATCGTGAAGGAAGATCCTAAGGGCTTCATTACAATCAGGAGTATTAAGAAGATGTTCTTGTAATGAATAAACTGCCAAATAACTTTTATTAATATATCAATTTATATACAATTTAGCACAATCATCAAATGATTGGCTTTAGGATACAATTCCCAACAAACTCCCACTTAGCCTAAAGCCACTCATTACAGTATCTAATACCCATCTTCAACTTATAGTTGTCAAACTCCTTGATGCTGAGTGCTTTAGTAAATGGGTCACCTAGGTTTTCCTTTCCATCAATCTTCTGAAGATTTATGTCACCTCGGTCTACAATCTCTCGAATAAGATGAAACCGCGCAGTATGTGCTTGGTGCGCTGATGTGCTCGTGGTTCCTTTGCTTGAGCTATGGCACCAGTGCTGTCACTGTACAACAGGACTGGTCCATCTATGGAAGGTGTCACTCCAAGCTCGGAGATGAACTTTCGCAGCCACACAGCTTCTTTCGCAGCATCTGATGCAGCGATGTACTCTGCCTCGCACACCGAATCTGCCACTGTATGTTGCTTGGAACTTTTCCAGCAAACAGCTCCACCATTCAGGATAAACACGAAACCCGATACACTTTTGCTATCATCATGATCTGATTGGAAACTGGAATCAGTATATCCAACAAGTTTCAAATCAGACTCTCCATAGACTAACCACTGGTCCTTAGTATTTCTCAAATACTTAAGGATTGTCTTAACAACTTGCCAGTGTTTTTCTCCTGGATCAGATTGGTATCTACTCACTACTCCTAGTGAGTATGCCACATCTGGTCTTGTACATGTCATGGTGTACATAATCGATCCACTGCCGAAGCATATGGAATTCGACTCATACGTTCTCTTTCATTAGGAGTTGTCGGACAATCCTTCTTAGAAAGATGAATTCCATGGCCTATCGGAAGATAGCCTTTCTTGGAATTCTCCATGCTAAACCTCTTTAGCACTGTGTCAATGTACGTAGATTGGGATAAACCAAGCATCCTCTTAGATCTATCTCTATAGATCTTCATCCCTAGGATGTATGCTTCTCCCAGATCTTTCATGGAGAATTGTGATGATAACCATGTCTTTATTCCTTGTAATGCAGGGATATCATTCCCGATTAAGAGAATATCATCCACATATAATACAAGAAATACAATAACGGAATCGTTAGCCCATTTATAAATGCAAGGTTCTTCTTTATTTTTAATAAAGCCATAAGATTTGATCACTTTATCAAATCGTATGTTCCAACTCCTAGATGCTTGCTTAAGTCCATAAATGGACTTCTGTAGCCTGCACACTTTAGACTCATCTTCAGATATAAAACCTTCAGGCTGTATCATATACACCTGTTCTTCTAAATCACCATTTAGAAAAGCGGTTTTAACATCCATCTGCCAAATCTCATAATCGAAGTGTGCTGCTATAGCTAGCATAATCCGAATGGATTTCAGCATTGCCACAGGAGAAAACGTTCGTCATAGTCAATACCATAACGTTGACGATACCCCTTAGCAACCAGACGTGCTTTATAGGTCTCAACCTTTCCGTCTGCGCCTCTTTTCCTCTTGAAAACCCACTTACACCCTATGGGTTTTATCCCTTCGGGTGGGTCAACTAATGTCCATACATTATTGTCCTTCATGGAGTCAAGTTCGGATTTCATGGCCTCAAGCCATTTATTAGAGTCAGTCCTTTGCATAGCATCCATATAGGTGATCGGATCCTCGTTGTTCTCATCGAGTTCAACAGGATCATCATTCTGGACCAAGAAACCTAAGTATCTGTCCGGTTGATGTGGTACTCTACCAGATCGCCTTAATGGTGCATCTAAAATGGGTTTTGAGTTTGATCTAATCAACTCAGATTCTAAGGGTTCACTGGTTTGTGTTGTTCCTTCTACTTGATGAACTTCCTCAAGTTCAACATTAGAGCTATTTGTTCCTTCACTAAGGAACTCCTTTTCAAGAAAAACTGCTCTATTACTAATGAACAACTTTTGTTCTTCAGTATTGTAGAAGTAATATCCTTTGGTCTCTTTCGGATAGCCGATAAAAAAATATTTGTCAGATTTGAGTTCAAGTTTGTCTGATTTTGCACATTTCACATAAGCCGAACACCCCAGACTCTCAGATAGGTAATAACCGGTTTATGTCCATACCACATCTCATGTGAAGTTTTAGAAACAGATTTTGTTGACCCAATTATTGATTTTGATGATTAATAAAGGAATTGAGTATATTTATTTGATTACTAATATATTTGATAAGTGTTTCATGGCTTAAAAATATTTGATTGATTTAAAGGCATTAAGAAACGTGTTTTGAATCAATTGCAAAATATAAGTTTCAAAGTTTCAGAGCTGGAGTCGACACATAGGAATGCTGAAGCCGACCCCATGGCCAGTCAAATATTCTTCTGATTTTTGATATGGTCCGGAGCCGACACCTAGAGTTCAGAGCCGACACCCAGAGTTTCGGAGTCGACACTTACAGTGTCTGGAGCCGACTCCGATGCGGGGACATAACGTTTGATTTTTGACTACCTCGGAGCCGACACTTACAGTCTTTTGGAGCCGACACCTGAGTATGGCGAGCCGACACCTAACTTTTTCGAGCCAACTCCTCGACGAACTCAGAACTTTCTATTTTTAGATAAACGACTTGGAGCCGACACCTAAAAAGTTGGAGCCGACTCCAACCTATATGGAATGAAATTTTAAAATGCCAGATCAGCTCTAACGGTAATATTTTCTTTTTACCTAACTTCTAACTGATATATTTTGTTTGAAAAACTTTCCAGGTACATTCCAACGGCTAGTTTTCTCACTAAAAATGGATTAAAGGAAATCTATAAAAAGGGGGAGAAAGCTCGTTTGAAAATAATATAACGAAAAAATCAGAGTGAATACAAATCAAAATCCGAGAAGTCTTGAGCCTGAAATCAAAGAGAAAAGTATCCAAACTCAAATCCTTCCACTCCAAAAAGCTCAAAGAGAAATCCAAGGCGCTCATATTGGAAAAATCGGAGGATTCCCAAAATAGAAGAAAAAGCTCTGTTTTTTCAACTTCTCATCTGTAACATTTGCAACGAATCAAAGCTGAGGCCTGATTTAACATCTCCAGAGAGAAGAGGAAAAGAAGAAAAGAAGAAAAGCTCAAATCCAACAATCTTCAAAATAGGGTTTCTAACCTTGCTTATTCATTTTGAATATTCGCTCATTTGAGGAGCTTTGTATTATTGAAAAACATTATTCTTTCTTGTTTGTGCTAGTTCTATCAAGGGGATTGAACTAGTGGAGGTAGTATACCTCGGGTCAAGCTAGATTAGCTTGAGTTTAGGGTTTTGTGCTGGTGAGCCCAGAAAATCGGTTGGGTTCGTTGTGATCCCTGAGAAACAACAAGTTTGAGTTGTGATCTTGTAAAACAACTCGACTGTAATCAAGAGGATTATAGTGTTGACCCAAGTGGATCTTGGGATTGGACGTAGGTGTTGGATACACCGAACCACTATAAAACCTTTGTGTTTGCCGTGCTTTGATTATCTCTTTCTCTATCTCCTTGGTTGTACTTAACATTCGCATTGCATTTCATCTATCTCCAAGCACATAGTTGTTAAAAGGTTAAAATTTTAAACAACCCAATTCATCCCCCCTCTTGGGTTGCCATATGGGCCAACAATTGGTATCAAAGCTTGTGCTCATTGTTTATTTGATCACACGATCAAGTGCTATAGATCCAAATGACAGCTCAAGTTGGATCTTCATTTGCTGAAGGTCATTCTACAAATAGACCTCCCTTGTTCAATGGTTCCAACTATTCATATTGGAAAGCAAGAATGGGAATATTCATTCAAGCTTCAGATTATAAATTGTGGAGTGTTATAATTAATGGACCTAGCACACCCATACACGTAGTTGCTGGTTCTATTGTTCCTAAGCCCGAAAGGGATTGGAATGAGAATGATAGGAAAATGGCTCAGCTTAATGCTAAAGCCATGAATGTTTTATATTGTTCATTATATGCTAACGAATTAAATCGTATCTCCACATGTAATTCCGTAAAAAAGATATGGGATAAATTAGAGGTTACCCATAAGGATACAAATTAAGTTAAAGAATCTAAGATAAATATTCTTGTTCATAAAGAATCTAAAATAAATATTCTTGTTCCAAACGTTAAAACCTAAATTCAAGGCAAACTCCAACCAACATTAAAACTTTCAGTAACCATATAGTCTATGTGTGGTTGCCAGCAGGTGCAGGCCTCGGGGCATCCGGGATTCTAATGACGTGGACCGGACCCCACGTGTAGTTCATCCATTCCAATAACCCATCACACGTGTGCGCTAGTCCATATCCACGTGGCTCCCACGTGGCTCTTCGGGCTTTTAATAGAAGCCCACCCTCGCTCTGTACCCCCTTACCCACCTTGCCGGCAAAGGCGTCGCTCCCCTGTACTACTAAGCCATCCAGGGCCAGGGGCCATCTCTTCTCGTCCTTCTCCAGGGAGCACCGAGGGGCATCACAACCGCTCCGATCTCCATCAGACGGATGAAATCGACGAGGGCATGAGCAAGCTCGAGCTTCTCCCTCTTATCTGGTATCTTGTTGACCTTGTTTTTGATCCTTCTTCCTTTTTTTTTAATCCTTTCCCAAGTTTTACCACCACTTAATTCTTTATTTATTATTTCTTTTATTAATTCTTCTTAGACTGGATCACTTTTCTTACTTTTCCACCGATCTCTCGTGGCCAATTGAAATTTGAAATCTCCTGTCAATTCCAATATGACTGATGCTGTCAAAACTTGGGTAGAGGCGGACTGAGAATAGGTCAACAATTTAGAATTAGGGCTCGAAGCCATGTGAGTATTAGTCGCATACATCATTTCACAATGTCACATGATGATACTCTAATATTATATGTTATGGAAGCTAAGGTTTTCGAAAAATAATAGGAGCCAAGACAATGCTAGTACTCACCTCACCCACGTGCACAACTGCTGTTATACATGCTTACAATAATGTTATATCAAACGGCCGGCTGCTTTGGTCGGGGAGGCGTATACGATGGATGGATGTGTCACTGGCACAATATTGATGCCAGACTATAAAGGCAATAAGCTTAAAATTAAAATAAAATTAAGCGAAATGCATCAAAATAGGCAATGAGGCACATACACAATGATGAATAATAAAATGATCGATATTTTTACTGATAATTGGAAGGTTACAAGTTTATGCAACTGCTACTCGAACTATTAAAAGAGTATAGATACATAAAAGGTAATGATGAATATCGCAAGAATTCGCTAAAAAATTGGTCTACTGAATTGTTCTTACCTATCTCTTTACAATACTCCAACAAGGCATCTTCTCATATCTCGCTTCTAGGGTTACAAAGTATCAACAAGCATGTCACTTTGTTGGCCTCTCATCTTGATCCTTGACACACGAAAACACTCCAAAATCCCTCCTCCCATGATAAGGGAAGAATGCCATCGTGGTGGCTGTGCATGATATATATATATAAGTATGTATAGTTGGTATCGAAGGCTATTGCCATGATGCTAGATAAAATGTCCCTTACAAACTTCATCACTTATTGATGCTCGTGTACGCGCCAACTTGATCCTCCTTAATTATGTCATATATAGCAGCTCTCTCTGACTTGAGAAGTTCGATCTTTTTACTTCACCAAGTATCCTTCACTAGAAATTAAGAACTCAAACTCAACCTGCCATAATCACTCGTCTCTCCAAAAAGCTCATAATAAAGGTTGAACGATTTGACACATTTCTTATTGGATCCAGTACCTGATTCAATTTAAGCAGCTTCCATGAAAAATTGGATGGACTAGGTGTGGTGGTGATCGATGTCGTAAGTTAAATTTATGAGATGCAAACTGATTTTTTTTTTTTTTTGATACAGATGAGTGATTACACCACTATAGATCGGATCAAGCCCAAAATATCATAATACAATAACTGGAAGAGAATAAGAGGGCAAGGGTTACCCTGACTCCATCGTCAAAATCCAGAGTGAGAAGCCATCCTGGCAGCAATCCAGTCAGCAACACCGTTGGCTTCACGATAGATGTGGCGAATCTGGACATTAGTAGCTTCCAAGATCATAGAGCGGATTGATAGAGATATAGACTAAAAGATATGCTTTATGTTATGTCTTTATATTTTAACGAGAATTCATTTGAGCAATATGTGCCATTTACTATATATGTGCATGTGTCTAGTATTTACAAAGAGTATTTGATCTAGTGTGTAGAGTACGGCTTACACACAGAAGACTAGATCATCGGTTCTTTTGGAATATAAGTTTATTATTTACAGTATTAGATGGAATTGGACACACCATCAGTAGAACTGTAGCACAAATTTTTAGTAGGTTTGTCTTGACTACGGGGAATGGTTTATTCTAACTATTTGTGCTAGTACACTTTGTGTGTATTGAACAGGACCTAGTTGAGTTAATTATTTTATACTGACTTTATAAAATAATTTAAAACTCATGAATATTATGATTACTTATGCTCATAATCCGAATTCTATTTCTAGACACGTGTATATAGTGATTATTGCTTTGATTACACATAGAGTGAGATTCTATATGAGTCAATAAACTCAGTGGGTTGGGCAATAACATTATATATGGTGAATATTAATAGTTGAAGGAAACCACGTCCTGATAAATTGGATTGATGATATCCCCTTGAGGAAGCTTATAAGTTTTGATTGTATCAAATCTTGCAAGTGGATTTTGAATCCGATACATCAAATAAGTTAAGTGAATAAGTCTCAAGGATAATAATAGCCAATTAAATTATATTATCAGTAATTAAATTTAATTAGTGGATATCTGTAATCTTAATGTGGGGAGATAATAAGTATTTAATATTAAAGGCTCAAAAATATAAATTTAAATATGATTAGGAGTACAATTATAATTCTTTAGTGGAATGAATTATAATTTACGTAATTGAATCCTAACCCGGGGTAGGATTGGGAGATTTAATTACGTAGGAAGTCTTTTCATATTTGCCTATTGGTCCCTGTTGTAGCCCTATAAATACCCTCTCAATTGGTTGCTAGAGTTAACATTTTGAGGAAAAAGAAAAACAAGAAACCCTAGGTCGGCCGAGAGATCCCACCATCTTGTGAGAGAAAGAAAGTATTTTTGGGAATACGGTGGAAGGCTAAAGGTTGAGGTCGAGCAATCGAATCAAAGTGATCTAAAGTTCAAATCTGAAGGTATGATCTTCTACTCTTAGATTAGAACGGTAAAAGTTTTTTTTGTATTACTCATATACGCTATAGCCGTGATCTTGGGGGTATTCCGCGCTCCCCAACTATCACACAATAAGGGGAGAGGAGGCAAATGGGAGCTGGGCTTCCGTTGGATCCAGCGAATCACGATGATAGAATCACCTTCAATGATCAATCGACGGATGCCGAGAACCCAAATAGCATAGGATAACCCCGCCCAAGCTGCGTGCAGCTCAGTATGAGGCACAGAAGAATCCAGCAAACCAAACCCTCCAGCCGCCAGCATCCTCCCACCCGCATCATGAATAACATAAGTTGATCCAGCACTTCTGCCACGGACACTCCCATCGAAGTTTATTTTGACAAATCCTGGAGGAGGGGGCTCCCAAGAGATAAAAACCGTATACCGATTCGCTGCCGCATCAGCATGGGAGTCCCAGTGGCCAGGGTTCGCAAAATTCAAAACACCATGATGGAAAGTGTACTCAACATAAAGGGAGACAGCCGCCCTGAGAATCATACCAGGAGAAAGGACCCTGTCGAGAATATAGTCCAATTTCCGGACAACCAGATCTGATAAGCAATGTACACCCATAAGGTGCCTCTCTGATGAATACCCCTTCCCTTGCCCTGCTTTAATAGACTCAGAAAAGAAATCTGATGGGAACCAGAATTGGAAACCCAAGGACAAGCACCAGATAACTGCCAAATCTATCTAGCCCTGACACAATCAAATATAGCATGGTCTGTCGTCTCCTCCTCAGTACCACACAGAGGACAAATAGGCAGAATGCTCAATCCTCTATGAGACAGAAGGGAGCAGGTCGGAAGAATATCCCGCCCCAGCTTCCAAATAAAAAGTCTCACTCTAGAGTGAACCAAAAGATGCCAAATTCAATCCAAATCCAAAGATTCCTGAGGGTGGGGTCTAACAATAGACAGGAGGTCTCGCATAGGGGCATAAGATGAGCAAGATCGCCTCCACACCCTGATATTAGAGGTAGCACCTGGATAGGAATAGATAGGATACGATGACAGAGCTCTTTCCCGAAGAATCTGGACACCCGAGAAGACGACCAAGCAGAACTATCAAGTGAGATAAAATCACTAACATGCATACCAGAAGTCATGTC
Organism: Calamus simplicifolius; assembly: GCA_900491605.1. Taxonomy (NCBI): domain Eukaryota; kingdom Viridiplantae; phylum Streptophyta; class Magnoliopsida; order Arecales; family Arecaceae; genus Calamus; species Calamus simplicifolius. The sequence goes on from UESW01004836.1 coordinate 563,440, forward strand.
GGAGCAAACGAAGGTCGGCTAGCGAGACAGGGGGAGATCAGCAAGCCATGTGTCCTGAGTGGCATCCACCGATGTTCCATTGCCAATCATCCAAGAGGTACAATCCAAGATAGTCGGAAATATAACGACAGACCTCTTTCCAAAAAAAGGAATGCTCCCGGGTAGACTGAGAGGGAGTGGAAGAGTTCCAGCAGCCGTACTTGGCCCGCATGAATGAACTCCACAAATAGTGCGGGTCCAGCAAAAATCGTGAAGCATGCCTAAGAGTCAGCATCTCTCTACGGACAGACAGCGACTGGATTCCAAGCCCACCCTCTGACGTCATCGAGCAGACAGTGTCCCAAGCCATAAGATGAAGACCGTGGCCCTCCTGCATTGATGCCCAGAGAAAGTCCCGAAGATGTCGCTCAATCTTCCGCAAACAAGCCACAGGAATGGCAGTATTAGACAAAAGATAACAAGGCATGGCAGATAGCACAGATCGGATAAGAGTAATCCGCGTCATCATAGAAAGGCCGGAAGCCTGCCAACCATCCAGACGATCACGGATCCGCCTCACAAGAAAGCTGAAATCCGAACAATGTGGCTGTCTCCCAGTAATCGGAATCCCCAGATATAACATCCTATCAGACTGAACAGAAATGCCCATAATATAGAAATAGTCCTCTTCAAATTGAGGGATGTCCTCGGGCTAAAACAGATCAAAGATTTACTGAGATTAACCTTTTGACCCGAGGCATGACAATAAGAGCGAAGAATAGTCGCAAAGGCGGTGGCATTATCAGTAGAAGCCTTCCCAAGAAGAAGACAATCATCAGTAAAAGGAGATGGGACAGTGCAGGGCCAAGGGGGCCCGCTGAATATGGGTCAATAACTGAAGACCGCATAGCCAGAGTAAGATACCGGGATAAAGCATCTGTAGATAGGATAAACAAGAATGGAGAGAGAGGGCACCCCTGTCTCAACCCAACCTCCGAGTGAAAAAACTCCGTGCGACCCCCATTAATTAGGAGAGAGAAAGATGACCTCTGGACACACTCCATCACCCAATCAACAAAAGTCTCATGGAATCCAAACTCACGGAGAGTACGATACAGAAAATCCCACCGCAGTCTATCATAAGCTCTCTCCATGTCAAGCTTGATAGCCATGAGGCATTGACGTCCAGAGGCTCTCTGTATGTCATGCATAAACTCCTGAGCCAACAGAGCATTGTCCATGATACTACGCCCCCTGAGAAAAACACCCTGCTCCAAAGAGATGATACGAGGGATCACCGAAACCATCCGACTAACAGAAGCCAAGCACAATCTTATAAAGAGTAGTACATAGACTGATAGGCCAGAAATGCTGAGGAGAGGAAGCGTCTGGACGTTTAGGCACCAAAGTGACAAGAGTCCTCTTCCAATCAGATGGCATATGATTGGCCTGAAAAACCGACTAGATAGCCAAGACCACATCCGGACCAACAATGTCCCAGTAGTGACAGAAAAATAACGGCGGGTACCCATTGGGGCCAGGGGCCTTATCAGGACCAAGGTCCCAAAGAGCAAGACGAATGTCCTCCGTAGAGAAAGGCCTAGTGAGGAAACCATTCTCCATATCAAAGACCTTACAAGAAGGCAGAACAGGAGCGACCAGGATCCCATCCCCCGACAACTCAGTCCACCTAGACTGAAAGAAGTTAAGAAACTTATCCCTGATCGCCTGCGGATCATCCTCAGATTGCCCCTCATCATCAACTAAACATCTAATGCGATTCGCCACACGGCGACGTAAGGTAGTCTGATGAAAGAATCTCATATTATGATCCCCCTCCTTAATCCACTGAATACGAGATCTTTGCCTCCAATAAGTCTCCTGCTGCAATAAAAGAGAGTGGTGGATAGCAACGGTAGATCTGAGGGTAGACAGATCCGAGTCAAGAAGAAAACCCTCCTAATCCTTCTTAGTCTGCAGAGCTGAGATAATAGACTCGCCTGCTTAACTTGCCTCATAATATCCCCCACCTCTCGCCTGTTCCAGCTAGAGAGCCTTCGGCTAGTAATAAGCAACCGTCTAGAGAGACGGTAAGCGGCACTCCCTCTGACCGGCATCCTTCACACCTGAGAAATGATTTGCCTAGCTAAGAATAATAAGTCCAAAATTTCTCAAACTTGAACTGCCTCGATCGCTGAACTATCACATCAATGGATATAAGAATATGACAATGATCAGAGCCAATTCTGGGCAGGTGAGTGACAGTAGCCGAAGGAAAGAGCTGAAGCCAGCTAGCCGAAGCCAAAGCCCTATCTAATCTCTCCCAAACTCTGGCAGACCCCTGACGGTTGTTGCACCAGGTGAACTGGAGCCAGTAAAGCCCAAATCCAAAAGACCTACCGAGGAGATGAAATCTCTGAACTCAACAATGTCCGATGACCCAACAACCTATCTACCCCCTCTTCTCAGAGGCCCCCACTATACAGTTAAAATCACCAGCAATGAGGGAGGGAAAGCCCTAGCCAAGAAGCGAGAGGATCTCATCCCAGAGCACACGATGAGCCTAAAATCAGTACTAGCATAAACCCCTGAAAGCAACCAGGGAACAGAGGGTCCCTCCGATATGACCAAAGCCACATGCTAGCCACACCTGTGGAAGGCATCCACACGGACTTTATCCGGTCTCCATAACACAAAATGCCTCCAAAAGACCAATTGACTCTATAGCATAAGAATCCCACTGTCTAGAGATCTGTCTCTGAAGCCACGAAAGACTATCCCCAGACAATCGAGTTTCCGACAGAATACAAATATCAAAAGAATGAAGCTGGTTAAGTCTCCCAAAAGAATACCGAAATGAGGGTTTCAGAGCCCCCACACATTCCAAGCAAGGATCTTCATTTAATCTGGAGAAAGGGGGACCCCAACCCTGTCCCCACTCACCTGCTCCACAATATGAGCATCAGACACCAGAGGACCCTCCACTCCTTGATCATAGTGCTCATCCACCCGGGAAGAGTCCATAGCCTCAGCAATGCCTTCCTTCAGAATGGCATCCTTAAGATGGGCGACTGCCCCAGCATGATCCAAACCGACCACCTGATCTGATTGAGGAGATCCAGGGACCAGATTGTCCTTGCGACGGGATTTAATCTTTCGTATCCCAGCCAAACCCTCCGTGCCCCTAGGGGACTCAGGCTGTGCCGAAAAAGTAAATGAGCCCCTCTCATTAACTTTCCCTCGGAGAGGCGCTTTCCCCTTGGCTTTGGATGCCTTGGACACAGTCCGCTGGGACACAGGCTCCATAGGCCGCGCCCTCTTCGATGGGCCCGACAGACCACTCCCACAGGGCTTAGGGAACCTAGTCCAATCAGTCGGGCACCCAACAACAAAAGGGTTATTTCCTGAAATCCCAGAGTTCAGAGACTCCACTGGAACTGAAACTAAAGAACCCCTCCCTAGTGCCTGGGAACCACCCTTCACACCAACCGGCATGCAGACACCAGACCGGCATGCTGCAATCCCATTCAAGGAGGAAGAAGACGAGGGCCCAAAAATTTCTATCACCAATTTAGACTTCCTGATAGGGCCCCTGGACAACTTGCTCGGCATCAGAGATGAGACCCCCTCCACCACCGGCACAGGGGAGGATGACTGGCATGCATGCACATCAAACACAATGGCCAACTTGGGGGAAGAAGGACTAGGAACCTGGGAGCCCCCAAAGGAGGAGAAGACACCCAGGCTCTTCGACCCCCTACTGAAATGTCTCCATGCTACTTTCTTAGGAAATTGCCATTCATCCAATGGAGCAGAGGAAGAAGGCTGAGGCTTACCAAAATCATAAGATTGCCGAGGATCCGTTGCTGCTCCACTGGATTCTTCCTTCGCCTCAAAGCTGTCATCCATGGCCCGAACTAGAAGCCCGCATCAGAAGAGGAGACAGCCGACGACGATTCACACCCCTGGAAAGATGCAAGGAGCCACACTTTCGACAGATTCCGTCAAGATGCTCATAAGAGAACTGCTGCCAGAAGGGGATTCCGGAGCCTCTGATCCGAGCACCAGGGCGAAGCGGCTTGCTCAGATCAACACTGACGCAAGCACGAGCGAATCCTCCGCGCCTCCGAACCCTGGTCGAATCATACAAATACATGAACTTCCCAGCTGTAGAGAGGATTGACGAGAGGGCCTCATCCGACCAGAATTTGATGGGGAGAAGCGGCAGTCGGATCCATAGAAGCGACTGAAGTAGCGTGCTTTCCCCTGGAACAAACTCCTGCTGCCATTCCGCCACCGCAATGGGTTGTCCAGTAACAACCCACGGACGACGAAGGACGAAATCCCTGGCCTGAGCATCGTCAAACCGAAGAAGATAGTGACGATGCGCCAGAGCCACTGCTTCTATCTTCCCCGAGACACCAGCACGATGAAGCTCACGAACTAGCGCCTTCGGAGGAATCCACCGCGCCAGGCTACGAGCAAAGATCGCACGGTCCTTCCACCTGGTAATCTCCTCCTCCAAGGACATAACTGGAACTTGGATAATGTCTGGAAACAACTTCTCCAACTCAGCCACGACCACTGGCGAGGGGGCAGGGGAAACCCACTCGAAACGGCCGGAGCGAGCATGGCTCCAAGGAATTCCGGGACTCGTCGGGGCATCAGAGCCGATCGGAGGCTGGGTGGACGAACTGGCCATCATCGGATTCAAGCTGGGATGAAAACAGCAATGAGAAGCCCAGAAGATCGGGGGAGAAGAACTTTCAACCCGAATCTTAAAGCATACACAGTCGCGCACACAGTCTTGACCTACTCTTGATTTTATTTAAAACTTATGTCTAAAACATCGTTAACACAGCACAAATGCAAGCATATATGTCTTTAGTTTTAGTATCAGATCGATAATACCAATCAGAGATCAGTCATTTGATACAACGGTGAATGTTGTTGATTTGCTTAAGAATGGTTTAGATCGTCGCTGGTCCCCACACAGCATGAAAATTGGCAGATAACTTTGAAAGATATTTATGAGATCATCACCACCCCTATTCATTGCACTGTGGATTAGAAAACTAGTGGAAGATTAATTAAAACATATAAAATCGTCATCCATCCCCTGTGTATTGGAGGAGTGTTAATCCTCGTATTAATCAATCAGAATAGTGAGTAAGTTTGCGGGGGGGTTTCGCATGTGATTGACGGCCTTTATATATTGGACTGCTCCTTGTGTGAATCGGAAAACTCGTGCAGGATTTGGAAGGTACCTATGAGATTATTAGCATTGCACTGCTCCAGAAAACTAGCACAAGATCTGGATATCGTACTTGCGATATTGACTCTCTCCCTATCTATTGCACCGTCCCTCGTGTGAAATAGAGAACCAGCGGGATACACGGGAGGGATGTCGATTGCTGACCCAAATCCATTCTTTATTAGATGATATGTTGAGGTTAATTTAGTAGCTAAGATCCCCTCTTCGGGCCCTAACGAGGAAACATCCGACGTCATGGATTCTGGGCACAGTACCGTGAATGTCAGCTGGCCCGTCCATCGGACGGTGAGGAGGACCACCTCATCAAGGTGGGCCGTGAAGTGCCTGGAGAGAGGCTGGCACGCCTGTAACGCTCATGTTCCCTAGAACACCGACGCGTCAGGCCACCTGACGCCGTCAACACCTCCCCTCCGTTAGATCACGGTGTGTGGGTATGGGGCCCGCTGCCTCGTCTCTCTCTCTCTCTCATGGTGCGTAAATTGCTCCATTTTCTCTACTCCGAGCTTGAACCAACGCACGAAACTGTTCATCTAGAGAGGTCTTGGAGGATGGAGCGTCCTCACCTCTATCGATCTTGTTGAACTTTTTTTTTTTTTTTTGCCAGAAAAGTAAATTTCTTAGTTATTTTATCTTAGTCCTTAGACTGCTGGTAACCGGAATTCATTTCATTTTGGGAAGACTCTCAGCTCTGGAGTCTCATGTGAAGAAGCTCTCAAACTTCTATAGACCAGCTGTACCCCTTCTTTTATTTATTTCTCGGGAGATAACGTTGGATCTTACTTCGAGCCATAAAGTTTGACCCCCCAAGTATGTATGCAGAGTGATTGCATCAGTACATTCCATAATATATTTATATATAGAAGATTTTTCTCATCTCAAGATCAGGCTGTCTTTGTTGGATTTGTTAATTTAATATTGGGCTTATATATGAAATAATTATGTGTTACGGACTGTCAAATAAGATTAAGCCCATTTAAAAGTGATCAGCTGAGGTTTGGTAATTTGGGCTTTAATATATCTGATTAGGTGTGGTCCTTTAATGTGTAGAGACCTAAGGAGTTATTTCTATTTTTATGATAGACTAAAATAGGAATACCAAAAGATAATGATGAGATTATCTATATATAGCGGTTATGGTCCTGGATCGCATTCTTTTTTGAATCCCATCATTAGAAAGAATAGCCTAGAGAAAATTCAAAAGAGCTCTTTGGGAGTACGTGTTGATCTGGAAGGCCAACCGCAGGACTCTGGAGAGCAATCAAGCAATGTTAAAAAAAGACGGCCAGCAAAAAAAAATAAATTAACTCCCCCGCAACGCCCCTTTTCTTTGTTTCAGGCTTGAATGCAACGCGTTCAATTCCAATAAAAAAAACGGCCAGAAGCCACAAAATTTGGAATACCAACGGTTAGATTCTCAAGCTTGCGTGAGAAGTGGATTTTTCATGAAACGTGGAACTCCAACCGCGGGAATTTTTTTTTGTACGTTCATGCGAGAGACCTGAGAGGCCTCTCTCTTCCCCAACACCATGTCCCAACGCTTACGATATCTTGAGAGATCCTGAAGAGCATCATCCCGGAACTCTACTGGTATGAGGGGAAGGGAATCTCCACTTTTAACACCCTTATGGAATCCACCATCAGCGGCAAATTCCCAACAAAAATTGGAACTCCATGCAACGCGTTTGGTTCCCCCGTGAAGAAAAGTGGATGTGTTTGAAAAAAAAAAAAGACAACATATGGATCTTAATCCATAAAGAACCAAAACAAATTTATTCTTAATGATTCAACATGAATATGGGCTCTGATACCACTTTTTGGAATTAGATCTTAACCTTTGGTGAAGACCATCACCATACAACCCAAGGATCATTCATGTTAAATCATCAAGATATCACCAAAGTGACCTCCTTCCATATGTATGGCATTAATGCATGAATTTTGTATATATGTTAAATCATTGGCATTAATGCATGAATTTTGGACTGGTTCATGAACTCTCAACGTTTCGGGCTTTCATTAAAAATTATTATTTTTTATTTTGTAAGCATGAGCAACCTCCTTCCGTATGGTTTAATTGGTTCCATAAAGTAAAGCTTTATCTATTAGGATAAATTATTTTTCTATTATAAAGATTGAGTTGGAACCACAAAATAACATATCGTTATTTTTAAAAGGTTCAATCAAATTCAAATTAATTATTTTTTTATACCTAATAAATTTGTCCATCATTTGAAATTGAACTAATTGAAACAAGATATCACCAAAGTGACCTCTCTTGTGTAGATGGTTCATGAAGGATGTTGGATGTTGTGCATGTGTATGTTTCATGCGGGTATTAATCGGCCCAAAGGAAGGTTAATGCTTGGCCAAACTACACATATGTGTGATGGTAAACACGTAACGATTATAAGGATTTACATGTGAATAATAAGTCGATCCAAAGATAGATTTATTATTTGACATGCATTATTGTTAGTATTTGATCATTACAACAAGAGTACCACTAGCAGTTAATATTACTGTCCAAAGACTTGATATTAATGTTGCACTGGGTATCTTAAGATGGGATTTACCATTATTTGAATTTATTGATATTTGGTGTTAATTATTTATATGGGCATGTTATTTATGTATTGCTTTTATTTTACAACAAATGTTGCTAATATTTCTGCTAACCTCAATTCAGTATCGGTCCTTAATGATAATAACTTCAAGGGCAGGGATAAAGGCAAGAAAATAAGGAATAAGGCTGCTAAGGGTCCAGTAAAGAAGAAACAAAATCAGGATAAAGACAGTTGTTTCTTCGGTAATAAGTCTGAACACATTAAGAATGAATGTTCCAAATTTCATGCATGGCATGAAAAGAAAGGTACATTTCTTAATATGGTCTGTTCTGAAGTAAATATAGCTTTAGTACCTAGAAACACTTGGTGGTTAGATTCTGGTGCTACTACTAATATAAGTGTTTCAATGGAGGGTTGCCTAAGTTACCGAAGGCCAACTGATGCTGAAAGATGCATTTATACGGGAGATGGCAAGTCGGTAGATGTGGAGGCAATTGGGCATTTTAGATTGTTATTAAGTTCTGGTTATTATTTAGATTTGAAAGACACTTTTGTAGTACCGTCATTTAGACGAAATTTGGTTTCTATTTCAACTTTGGACAAATTAGGATATTATTGTTCATTTGGAAATAGTCAGTTTAGTCTTTCGTTAAATTCAAATATTATTAGAACTGGTTCTCTTATGGTGTATGACAATCTATATTTGCTTGATACTGTTGCTTCTTATAATGAAACCCTGAATATGGAATCAAGAGGTACTAAGCGTAAAATTTACAATGAAAATTCATGAACATTATGGCATAAGCGATTAGGTCACATCTTTAGAAATAGAGTTGAATGACTTGTGTCAAATGAAATTTTAGATTCTCTTGATTTTACAGACTTTAATGTCTGTATTGATTGCATTAAGGGCAAACAGACCAAAACAAAGAAATTGGGTACATATAGAACTATGGAAGTCTTAGAGTTGATACATACGGACATTTATGGACCATTTCCTATACCTTCTTGGAATGGTCAACAGTATTTTGTATCATTCATAGATGATTATTCAAAATATGCATACCTATTTCTTATTCATGAAAAGTCCCAAGTCTTGGACGTGTTCAAATCATTTAAAGCTGAAGTTGAGCTTCAGCTCAACAAAAGGATTAAAGTAGTTAGATCTGACCGTGGCGGTGAATATTACGGTAGATATGACGGATTAGGTGAATAACATCCAGGACCATTTGCGAGATACTTAGAAGAGTGTGGAATTGTCCCACAATACACCATGACAGGGTCACCTAGCATGAATGGTATAGCTGAAAGACGAAACAGGACTCTTAAGGATATGGTAAGGAGTATGATTTGTCATTCTACCTTACCAGAGTCACTCTGGGGAGAGGCACTAAAGACAGCAGCCTACATTCTGAATAGAGTATCAACTAAAGCAGCTACCAAAACACCTTATGAGCTTTGGATAGGACGGAAGCCTAGTCTAAAGCATTTTCGTGTTGGGGATGTCTAGCTGAGGCAACGCCTTATAGGCCACATGAAAAGAAATTGGACTCCAGGACAGTGAGTAGCTATTTTGTTGGTTATTCTGAGCGATTCAGGGGTTACAAGTTTTATGATCCCAAATCAAGGATAATTTTTGAGACAGGAACTGCAACGTTCTTTGAGGATATTGAGTTTGGGGGGAGAAATAAAGTTAGAGACTTTATCTTTGAGGAGGAATTGGAACCTACTACTCTTGTTAAAGAGTAGATAGTTCCTATTCCTATAATTGCTTTTGATAATGATCAAGTTGCAATTCCAGAACAACAAGAAATTGTTGTTCAACCCTCAGAGGTACAAACTCAACAATCTCAAGAACAAATGCCTTTGCGGCAATCCACTAGAGAAAGGAAGAATGCTATTCCAGATGATTATATAGTGTTTCTTAGGAACATGAGGAAAATAATGGCGTGATGGAAGATGATCCTCTCAACTTTCTTCAAGCCATACAAGGTTCCAATTCAGAAAAGTGGATTGAAGCAATGAAAGAAGAGTATAAGTCTATGCAAGACAATAAAGTTTGGGAAATTTGTCCCATTACCAGAAGGTGTGAAACCCATTGGTTGCAAATAGATTTTTAAGACCAAACGGGATTCAAAGGGTAATGTGGAAAGGTATAAAGCTCGTCTTGTGGCTAAAGGCTATACTCAAAAGGAAGGGATTGACTTTAAAGAGACATTCTCTTCAGTTTCATCGAAGGACTCTTTTAGGACAATCATGGCTTTGTTGCACAGTATGATATGGAACTCCATCAAATGGATGTCAAAACGGCATTTCTCAATGGAGACATTGATGAGATAATTTATATGGTGCAACCAGAAAACTTTGTATCAGGAGACTCAAAGAAAGTAGTTTGCAAACTGACAAAATCCATTATGGGTTAAAGCAAGCTTCTCATCAATGGTACCATAAATTTCATCAAGTAATTCTCTCATTTAATTTTGAAGTGAATGTAGTTGATGATTGTGTGTATCATAAGTTCAGTGGGAGTAAATATATTTTTCTGGTTTTGTATGTGGATGACATTTTGCTTGCCACAAATAATATAGGCATGTTGCACGAAACCAAGAGATTTCTATCAAGCAATTTTCAAATGAAAGATCTTGGTGATGCCTTCTTTGTATTGAGAATCTAGATACATCGAGATCGTTCTCAGGGTATCCTTGGATTATTACAAAGGAGCTATATCGATAAAGTACTTAAGAGATTTGGCATGCAAAATTGCAAACCAGGTGATACCCCTGTTGCTAAAGGAGATAAATTAGTATTAATCAGTGCCCAAAAGGAAACCTTGAAGTTGAAGAGATGCAGAAGATTCCTTATGCTTCGGTTGTAGGGAGTCTAATGTATGCTCAAGTTTGTACGCGTTCGGATATTGCGTACATTGTTGGAGTGTTAGGCAGATATTTAAGCAACCTAGGTATGAATCATTGGAAAGCAGCCAAAAGGGTTATGAGATATCTAAAAAGAACAAAGGATTACATGCTTACATATAGGAGATCAGATTATTTTGAGATCATTGGGTATTCTGACTCCGACTTTGTTGGATGCCAAGATAGTAAAAGATCCACTTCGGGCTATGTATATCTGTTAGGTGGAGGGGCTATTTCTTGGAGAAGTGCAAAACATACACTCATAGCTTCTTCTACCATGGCAGCAGAATTTATAGCATGTTATGAAGCATCTAATCATGCGATATAGCTAAAAAATTTTATCACTGGGCTGCGCATATTGAAGGAATTGAAAGACCGCTAAAGTTATTTTGTGACAACAAGCCAGCCGTATTGTATTCCAACAACAATAGGAGCTCGATCAAGTCAAAGCATATTGACATCAAGTTTCTGGTTGTAAAGAAAAGAGTACAGAGTGGTCAGATTTCTATAGAGCATATAGGGACAAACTCCATGGTTGCAGATCCCCTTACAAAGAATGTGCCGCCCAAGGTCTTTCATGAGCATACTGCTCACATGGGCGTTATAGAGCATGACGATGCTTAGATTCAATGGGAGTTTGTATTGCTTCTATTTTATGCTTTATGTTTGGTTTGTACACATTTATGTGTTTGGATATTTTCTGATCAGAAATAAAGTATTTCATTCAGTTCAGTACACTAAAGTATTTCATTCAGTTCAGTACACTCTGTACAATTATGTTAAAGTTTTGATCTCACTCAAGTTTAAGAAGGACCAGTTGGAAATAGGCATGTTAAGATCACATTACATGTAATTTTCATGCTACACATCCACATCATGATCCATGTCATTCAGTTGTGTCAACATACGTGACCATTGATGGGTCGAGTTATGATAGATATAACAAAGACCGTTTTAATCCTATATTGGTATGGTTGATGGACCGGATTGGTTATAGATATATTTCAGTAACGACAGTAAAATTGAGCTCATTTGGTTATTTTTGCAACATAATTATAAGGTTACACATATAGCCCAGTGGGAGATTGTTGGATTTTTTAATCCAACATTGGGCTTATATATGAAATAATTATGTGTTGCGGACTGTCAAATAAGATTAAGCCCAATTAAAAGTGATCAGCTGAGGTTTAGTAATTTGGGCTTTAATGTATCTGATTAGGTGTGGCCCTTTAATGTGTAGAGACCTAATGGGTTATTTCTATTTTTATGATGGACTAAAATAGGAATACCAAAAGATAATACGAGGTTATCTATATATAGCGGTTATAGTCCCTGCATCGCACGCACGACCTTCTTTTCTGAATACCATCATCATAAAGAATAGCCTAGAGAAAATTCTAAAGGGCTTCTGGGAGTATGTGTTGATCTGGAAGGCCAACCGCAGGACTCTGGAGAGCAATCAAGTAATATGATTCAGGTACGCTTCCGTTTATATTTATGGATTCTTGATGATTTAACATGAATGATCCTTGAATTTTATGGTGAGGGTCTTCATCAAAGGTTCAGATCTAATTCCAACCGTCTCTATCTTTGCCACCATCAAATTCTGCCATCGGATAGATCTCGATCCTTTATATATATAAATTTCACAAAGCCATGCTGGCTAGTTAGTTTAATGTTATATGATTTTGTTTTTAGCTGGTGCAACTACTCAGAGTTCAAGCTAGCTAGCTCACTGATTGGCTTTGCAATCACTTCTCATGTGCTAAAAAGGGGCTTGCTAGAGTATTTAAACTGAGAAGCCAGCCATCTTTTTTTAAAAAAAAATTACCACACATATTTGTCGAGATTCTCATCTTCTCTCCTGTTATGCTCATTTCATGCCGTACGTCATGCTTGTTTGTATATTTTATGCACCATATGCGGCTGAAAAAGAGGGATAATGTTGTGCGTGTGGACAAACCAGAGCCGAGTTCTTTGTTGAACTTTTTATTTCTTTGTTGACTTTTTCGTTTGAAAAATTTTAAAATAAATAAAATAAATAAATAAAAAATTCATGCAAGCATTAAATGCTTGCTTGGTGCTTTAATTCGCTCGAGCATTCCGTATTTTCTTTGGTTCGGAAGTAACTGTAATAAAGGTCAAACAGTCAAAATTATATATATATATATATATATATATATATATATATATATATATATATATGCGTATAGGGAAAAAAATAGAGATAGAAGGATTCAAATTCTAAAAGTTTGTCTTATTTTTTGAAATCCTACTATAGCAAGAGCTTGGAGTTCTGTGTCTCAACAAGCTACTAGTGAAATGTTTATTTAATTATTTTTTTATTATTATTTAATTATTTTTTAAACATCTGAAAGTTTCATTGGGTTTGCACTTCCACACGATCCTACTCGTGATAGGAGGATCGGATCGAGCGAATCGTTATACCTTAAGGATAGATCGCCTATAACATGCACGAGAGGGCAAAAACTTATCCTTAGGACAGTGTCTAATACGCCTCGACAGTAATTTTTTTTTATATTTCCTTTATATTTTAAATTTAAAAGTTTAGATTAATTCTTAAGCATTTTTCTAGGAAGGATTTTTTTAAAAAAATAAAATAATTTTCTAACAGCTAAGAACAAGTTTTTCTATCACTAGAACTTGCTAGATTTTTATTATAAGTTATTGAAAAAAAATCCTTACTTTTGAATTTGTCCAGAAGCCTTAGAATTTATTTAAATAAAAAAAGGAGGTTTTGAATTTGAAGTTTAAAATTCAAAATTTTAAATTTGAAATTCAAATTTGAAATTTGAAAATCAAAAATTTAAAATTTTTAAAAAAATTAAAAAGTCTTTTTTGAAATTTAAATTCAAATTTGAATTATTTGAGTTAATTTTACTTAGTGGTTATTATATTATTGCAAGTAGTTTCTAGATTTAATTTTTTTGAATTTAAATTCAAAATTTAGAAATATCTGGAAAACTACTAATTTAAAAAATTTAAATTATAAGGCTAAATCTTCAACTTTTTGTTGTGCAGAACGAATTAAGCAACCAACTTACTCAAAAATAGGTTCTGATGATCTTAGTACAATCAAACCTGAAAAGTTTAATGGATCATTCTTTAGGATGTGGCAAAGCCAAGTGAAATACTGGCTTACCACTTTAGGCTTATTTTCTGCCATAGAATTATCATATCCCAAATCCAATACTCAACCAAATTCTTTCGGTATAGTTGATACTTCCTCTTCATCAACATCAAAAATACCTCAAGAAATAGATTTTCATTGTAGATATATAATTCTAAGTGCTCTATCTGATAACCTTTATGATGTATATCTTCCCACTAAAACTGCTAAGGAATTATGGGATGCCCTTGAGGCTAAATATGGGATGGATGATGCTGGTCTAGATCGATTCACTATCTCAAAATTTGAAAGTACATAATGGTAGATTCTAAACCTATTAGTATTTAAATACATGAATTTTAAGATTTTCTTAGAAAGTCTAAGTTGACTGGCTGTAGTTTTTCTGAAAACTATTAAGGTCCAAGCTTTAGTAGATGCCCTTCCACCTTCTTGGTCATCCTTTACACGAGAGCTAAGCCATAAGCAAGGTAGCTTGACCCTAACAAAAGTAATTAACTCTATTATAATTGAGGAAGAACACCGGCTTAAGCTAAATCAAAATCAAAAGCCCGACCTTGGACCTAAAATCCATCTGACCGAGTCAAATTCAACTCCAAATCAATTCAAACCTAAGGGAAAAAATTTTAAGAAGAAGAAATTTCAATTTAGATCCAACCAATCACTCAAACCTCCTCAGAACCGACCAAACTAGAACCGACCGAATCAAAAGTCAAAAAAATTATAAAGGTACATTCTGTTTTGTGTGCAGAAAGATAAATCATGTGGTGAAGGAATGCTACCACCGAAAGACTGAACCACTGAGGAAATCATCTAAACCATAAGTTAACGTGATCGAGAGTGGTGCTGAGCCTTCTTTCAGATTGATAAATTCAAAATCATTAATTAACTCAACCCAACCTTCTTGTGATTGGTGGCTTGATTCAGGAGCTAATGTTCATGTTTGTTTTGATCGCTCCTACTTCTCTACCTTTCAGGAATCAAGTGGAGGAGGTGTAATACTTGGGAATAATTCTTCAGCACAAGTGCTTGAGAAAGGTCAAGTGGATCTAAAGATGACATCTGAAAAAATTCTGGTCCTTCATGAAGTGCTATTAGTTCCTAGTGTTAGAAGAAATTTGATTAGTGGATCTCTTCTTATATCTAGAGATATAAAATTGTTCTAGAGTCAAATAAAGTTGTAAGTAATCGTAATAACGAGTTTGTTGGTAAAGGATTTATTTGTGAAGGTTTTTTTAAATTAAATGTATCCTTTAAGTTATCTAATAAAAATCCTTTCTTTTTAATGTTGAATCTTCAAATGTTTGGCATAGTAGACTTGGTCATATGAATTTTGATCGTATTCATCATATGACAAATCTTAATCTAATTCCTAAAGTTCATATTAATAGAAAGTTCAAATGTGAGATTTGTATTCAAGCCAAGATGAAGAAAACCTTTTAAATCAGTAAATAGGAGTTCAACACTTCTTGAATTAGTCCATAGCGATGTATGCGACTCTACTAAGTTTCCTACACAGGGAGGAAGTCGTTATTTTGTAACATTCATTGATGACTTCTCTCAATATTGTTACATATATTTGATAAAATCTAAGGATGAAGTATTAGATAAGTTTAAATTTATAGGTAGAAGCTAAAACCCAAACTGAGAAAAAGCTTAAGAAATTTAGGTCAAACCGCGGTGATGAATATACCTCAAATGAAATGGCTCTATTTTATCAAGAATATGAAGTTATTCATGAATTTACACCACCAAACTCTCCTCAGTCCAATGGTGTAGCTAAACAAAAAAATCGTACATTAATGGATATGGTTAACTCAATGTTAATCAGTTCAGGCATACTTGAGAACTTGTAGGGGATGCTCTTTTAGCTGCCTCCTGTTATATTTTAAATAGGATACCCTTTAAGGATAGTCCTAAAACACCTTTTGACCTTTGGAAAGATAGAACACCCAGGCTAGATTATCTTAAACTATGGGGTTGCTTAGCTAAAGTAGGAATACCTGAATCTAAAAGAAGAAAAATAGGACCTAAAACAGTAGATGCAATATTTATAGGTTATTCCTTAGACAGCAGTACAAATAGGTTCCTAGTGATAAATCTGATATAAGTGGCATCTCAAATAATACTCTTATCGAATCAAGAGATGCTATATATTTTGAAAATATTTTCCCTTTCAAGAACCAATTACCAAATCAAGTCTCTTCTAATCCTTTCTTAGTTCATGATTCTTTTGAAGCTGGGTCCTCTAATGAGTCAAAGAAAAGAAAAGATCTAATCCTGAAGGTGGACCTTCTGAACTTAGAAAAAGTTCAAGGATAAGGAAAGAAAAAGACCTTGGTAAAGGTTTCTTTACTTTCCTAGTCGAAGGCGAACCTTCCTCTTTTTCAAGGAATATCTTCACCTGATGCTCCTTTTTGAAGAAAGCTATTCTTTCTAAATTTAATTCAATCTTACAAAATGAAACTTGGATTTTATCTGATTTACCCCTGGAAACAAACCTTTAGGGTGTAAGTGGGTATTTAAGAAGAAATTTAGACATGATGGTTCAATAGAAAAGTATAAGGCTAGATTAGTAGCCAAAGGGTATAACCAAAAGAAACGGTTGGATTTCTTTGATACCTATTCTCCTATAGCTAGAATAACAACCCTTATATCATTTCTTGCTATTGCTTCTATTCATAAGTTAATCATTCATCAAATGGATGTGAAGACTGCGTTCCTTAATAGAGATCTTGAGGAGGAGATCTATATGAAACAGCATAAGGTTTTGTTGTAAAGGGACAAGAAAATAAGGTTTGTAAACTTATTAAGTCCCTTTATGGTCTTAAACAGGCTCCTAAACAATGGCATGAGAAATTTGATTAAATTATTCTATCTTTTGGATTTCAAATCAATAATCATGATAAGTGTGTCTATTCTAAGATCATCGATAATGATTGCATAATCCTTTGCTTATATGTCGATGATATTTTAATTTTTGAAACATCTCTTGAAATTATTTCAAGTGTTAAATCTTTCCTCTCTTCTAAGTTTGATAGAAAGATTTAGGTGAAGCAAATGTAATCCTAGGGATGAAGCTTATCAAGTCCCATGAAGGGATAGCTCTTTCTCTCTTTCTCATTCTATAGAAAAAATGATCAAAAAGTTTGGTTATCCCAGTCTTAAATCAATATCTATTCCTTTTGATCCTAGCTTTCACCTAAAGAAAAATTTAGGTGACCCAATTAATCAATTAAAGTATTCTTAAATTATAGGATCTCTCTTGTATGTAGCAAATAAAACAAGACCTGATCAATCTCATTGGATAGCCTTAGAAAGAGTGTTTCGATATTTAAAGGGAACACTTAATCTCTCTTTGATGTTTGATAAGTACATAAATACTAGCATAAAAGTATTAATTTATAGAGCAAATTATTTTTTTTTCAAATTTGATACTTTTATATAATATTTTTAGGAAAATATCCTGCCAACTTGAAGAGCTTGATTTTAGGAATCCAATGGTATAAACGGCACTCAAATCGGACTTGAAACGAGCTCAAAATGGATTTTTTAAGATTTAACCCCGGAATTGCATGAAATTTAAAGCAATCGCGGATAAGAGGAAATCGTGTGATATTTTTAAAGCTGCAGTTTGAACTTTGAAAGGAACAAATATAACCCAAATCTTTCCATCAGCCATCATACCTTGCATACTCAACCATCTTCCTATATAAGGAAGCGGATTTGCAGAAACAAGAAGCGGAAGCGGAAGCAAGGAGTAGGAAGCGGATAGCAGATCCATTATCTCAGGAAGTAGAAGTAGATTATATATATTTTTTTAATGTAATCTTTTGGATGCTATGAAATAAAGTATTTATTTATGTTTACTTTTTATTGAATGTTCTTTCAGCAAAAATAATTTTTAACTGATTTATTCTTTAAAAGGGACGGCCCTGATCTACGGGTACGGACCGTACTCTAATTAAGATATGCCCTATCTTAATTATTTTTACAACCAATCATCTGCTTATTTAAATATTTAATTATAAATTTATTTCAAGATAACTACTCAAAGTCCATGTGGATTCACCCCTTACTCTTGCTACTCTACCTAAGATTAGTGGAATTAAGGTTTTAAATTGTTGCGCTACGACACACATCAGATTTTTGGCATCATTGCCGAGGATTTAAGTACAGTTATTTAAAAAAATATTTAAAAAAAATTAAAATTATAAAAAAAATTATTATAATTTTTTTATTTTATTCTTATTTTTTAGTTACCTTAATTGTTAGATTTTTTTATTTTCTTTTTAACATAAAAAAATTACTTTCGTTCTAATTAAAATTTACTGTTAACCTAATTAACTTTTTCTTTTAATTAACGTACCTTAAAGAACCTAGGAGAAAACCCTAAGTCACCTTCCATAAAATATAATTAAATTTTTTAAAATAATAATAATAAAAATAAATAAATAAATAATAAAATATAGTTAATTTTTTTATTTTCTATGCTTAGATTGACTTAGGTAAATTTATTTTCTGCAAAACTTAAAATTTTTCCATTGGCATCTCATAATTTATTAAGAAATTAGAAACTTAATTATAAAAATCTAAATAAATAAATAAAATAATTAGATTAATTTTGTTTGATAGCTTCAAGAGCTTAACATATGTTTATTGCATAACATTTTTATAATTAATTTTAAGGGTATAAACCCCTAATCAAGATAAGATGGGAAGTTGATCACCTTTTTTGGCCCACAAACCACATCCTTCATTTTTCATTAACCCAAGCCTTTAACTCTAAATTAACTAGATGTCAACCTCTAAGGAACTCGAGCTCAATAGAATAAGGCACCCAAAAGAGTTGGACTGGGTCGGGATTGACTGACAACTGGTGTCTAGAAAATAAAAGAAACGTGATTATTTAATTGGTTCCATTCGTTACCTAAGGCAAGCAACGGGGGGACCCCACTGACCTTACCCTTAACTGGCTAGTTGATTAGTTAGTTTTTGAACTTAAAGGGCTCCAAGGCGGTCTTGGAAGTTAGGATGTCTAAATTTAGGTTAAGCCTAGGGTAGAGAGTTTAATCTTTGTTAACTTGATTGCTAATAATCATTAAATCCTAATTAAATTAGTCTTCATTGCTCTTAGTTTTAGGAATCTCTTAGGATACTTCTTTTAGAATCTTCTCCTTTCTCTTCTATTACATTAGTTTAATTTAAAAAAAATTGAATTACTGTTTGCTTTAGAGTACACCGATAGGGTGTATGCTTGGTCGCCGATCGTTACAACCTAACCTTATACCCCTAGATCCTGAAATAGAGAGAACCTTTAGAGTAAACAGACTTAGAATTATGGACCCTAATAATGAAAATGATCCACCACACCAGTTAAAGGAGTATTTCACTCCTTCAAAATACCTACTCTTCCTGCATTCAAGTGCCTCCAGTGGAGGCCACTCAATATGAGATCAAGTCAAGTGTGATTCAAATGTCATCTTTATTTTATGGACTTGCAAATGAAGACCCTTACAAACATCTAGATGAGTTTCTTAAAATTTGTTCGATCGTAAAAATTTAAAATTTTTCTGACGATGCTCTTAGACTTAAGTTGTTCCCATTTTCTCTCAAGGACAAAGCCAAATATTGGTTAAATTCTTTAGATACTGTAACAATATCAACCTGGAACCATCTTCAAAGAGCGTTTCTCAAGAAATACTTTTCTATAGGAAAAACTAATCAAATTAAAAAACCATAACAAGTTTTTCCATACAGATAGAAAGATGTTTCACGGGGTATGTGAGAGATTAAAAGAATTGATTAGAAAGTTTCCACATCATGCTATACCCAAATGGCAACTGGTCCAGTGCTTTTATGATGGTTTGACAGAAAAGCATCGATAAATGGTTTATGCTTAATGTGGTTGGATATTTATGTTGAAGAATGAACATGAAGCTTGGCAACTCTTTGAGACATTAAGTGACAATTCATTACATCACATGTCAACTGCTTGTAGAGACTCCTATAGGACCTAAAAGAGATGGAATATATGAAATAGGTCATTCTATAGATATCTATACTAAGGTAGATGAATTGTCCCAGAAACTTGACCGAATTCTAAAGTAAACACTTCTTCCCCATCTATTCAAAATCATGAGGTTTGTATAATCTGTTCAAGTCCGACCCATTCTATAAGTGATTGTCCAGCTGCATACCAATTTTCTGAGCTTGTTCAAAAGCAAGCCCACCAAGTCCAAACCCGAATGGCTCCTAGATCAGGAAATGATCCATATTCGAATACTTATAATCATGGCTGGCGAAATCACCCAAATTTTTCTTGAAAACTCAATATGTCATCAACCCAATATCAATTAGGCCTAACCATTAGGAGACCCAATTCAAAAACATGTCGTATTCCCAATATCCAAGCATTCCACAACCTCTACCAAGTAATCATGATCCTACTTTCGAAGACAAGGTGCTACAAGCACTGAAGGGGCTAGAAATGAATACTCAACTCCTTCACTCCCATACCCAGTCAATCGCCAAGCTCGAAACCCAGATAGGTCAGCTAGCAATAGTTTTTAGTAGGAGGGAGAAGGGTAAATTACCTAGTCAACCCATTAGTAATCAAAGAGGGCAATACATGGCTGAGAGCTCCACTGGTCCAGAAACTTCTCCTGAACATGCCAAATCTGTCATAACCCTTAGGAATGGAAAAACTTTAAATCAGCATGAAGTGACTCAACAAGAAGAGCGACTCACGCCGACCAAGCCAGAAAGAAAAAATATTGAGGAAAAAAAAAACCAATTGATTCAACACCCATACTTAAAGCTCCATTTTTAAGTGCTTTAGAATCTCCTTTATCTCTTGATAAGAAGAATATCAAGATGAATGAAATGTTAGAATTGTTCAAACAAGTTCAAATTAATTTACCCTTCTTGATGCAATTAAACAAGTCCCTACTTATGCCAAATTCCAAAAAGATTTATGCACTCAAAAGCAAAAATCTAAGGCACACATACGAAAATAGTCAACCTAACTAAGAAAACCAGTTCAATATTTCAGCAAGCTACTCCACCCAAACTTAAGGATCCTAAACCCCAATTATATCATGTGTCATAGGAAACCTTACGATTAAAAAAGCATTGCTAAATTTAGGTACAAGTGTTAACCTTCTCCCAAGTTCAGTGTATGACTTATTTGGATTTGGAGAATTGAAACCAACAACGATAATACTACAATTAGCCGACCGATCAATTAAGGTACCCCATGGAATACTAGAGGATGTTGGCCCAGATGGCAACCCAAGAGGGGGGGGGGTGAATTGGGTTCTTAAAAATTTAACCTTTTAAAATGATTAGCTTAGGAATAAACAAGATTAAGTGCAAGGTAAGTATTAACCATAAACAAAGAGAGAGATATTCAAAACACGGCAAACAAAAATATTTTATAGTGGTTCGGTGTATCCAACACCTACGTCCACTCCCAAGTACCACTTGGGTCCACACTATAATCTACTAGATTACAGCTGAGTTGTTTTACAAGCTCACAACTCAAAACTTGTTGTTTCCCACGGGATCACAACGAACCCAGCTGGTTTTCCCGGACTCACCAGCACAAAACCCAAACCTCAAGCTAATCTAGCTTGACCCGAGGTATACTACCTCCACTAATTCAATCCCCTGATTGAATTAGCAAAAACAAATAACAATAGAGTTTACAATAACAAACAACCCCTTAAATGAGCAAATATTCAATGTAAATAAACAAGGTTAGAAAAGCCTGTTTGAAGCAAAGTTGATTTGTGCTTTTCTTCTTTTCTTTTTTCTCTTCTCCTTTGAGATGTTGAATCAGGCCTCAGCTTGGATTCTTTACAAATGTTGGAGATGAGAAGTTGGAAAATCACAGAACAGAGCTTTTGGCTCCTTTTCTTCTTTTTGGGAAATCCTTCGAATTTAAACTTTGAATGCTTTGGATTTCTCTTTGAGCTTTCTGGAGTTGATGGATTTGAACTTTGACTCTTTCCTCTTTAATTTCAGGCTCAAGACTTCTTGAATTTTTCAATTTGATTTTTCTCTCTTTTCCGTCTATATTTTTTAAACGAACGGGCTCCCCTTTTATAGATTCTTCTTAATCAAGATTAGGTAAAAACTAGCCGTTATTTCTATCCTTGGATTCCTCCTACACACAAAAAAAGTGTCCGTTAGAGATTAGGTGAGAAAATATTACCGTTGGAGCTGATCTGGCATTTTGAAAATCCGTTCCTGACAGGTTTCAATCGGCTCCAACTTTTCAGGTGTCGGCTCCAAGTCGGGTAACCAAAAATAGAAAGTACAAAGTTCGTTGAGGAGTCGGCTCTAAAAAGTTGAGTGTCGGCTCACCGCATTTGGAAGTCGGCTCCGAAAAACTGTAAGTGTCGGCTCTAGAGAAGTCCAAAAACACACGTTCTATTCTCACATTGGAGTCGGCTCCAGATACTGTAAGTGTCGACTCCGAAACTCTGGGTGTCGGCTCCGAAACTCTGGGTGCCGACTCCAGACCGTGCCAAAAATCAGAAAGACATTTGATTGGCCATGGGTCGGCTCTAGACCTTCTAGGTGTCGACTCCAGGCTCTAAATTTTGAAACTTACTTTAGGCATTTGATTCAAAACATTTCTTTATGCCTTTTGATTGATCAAAGATTTTTTAAGCCCTGAAACACTTGTTAAATTTATTAGTAACAAAATGAATATACTCATGTCTTTTATTAATCATCAAAATCAATAATTGGGTCAACAATCTCCCCCTTTTTGATGATTATAAAAACATTGAGTATATGCATAGAATTCTCAAATCAAAATTTTCAAATATGTGATCCTCACAGGTAAGCTCCTGAATAAGGTAGCTCCCCCTATGAAGTTCAATTTAACAATTGTTCTTCTTTCTAACAGAAAATTTTAGTGTTTGATACCATAAAGGTAGATATATCAATTTTAACTAAGCTTATTTAAACCAATGCATATACAAAAGCTAAATATTTCTCCCCTCTTTATTTGTCTCCCCCTTGTTTTTGTTTTACAGTCAATGCATATACGATTTTACATAACTCTCCCCCTTTTTTGTAATCAACAAAAAGATCAAGAAGGGTTAAGTAAAATGACAAAATTGATAGATTTTTCAAGGTCCAAAAGATATTCATTAAGTATAAGATAAGTTCATTACAACAAAAGTCAAATGTTACAAAATGAAACTTCATTGTATCAAACATTAAACTATACTTCATTACATTGAAACTTCAAGATAAATCAAACTAGACTAATTATCAAAGACACTTCATTACAAGATAATCAAAAATGAGTTCTAAGAAGTCTTTGCAATTCTTCTACAATCTTTCCCATCCCTTCACTTTGAGTCCTAACAAATTCTTTTAATCTTCTGTCAACAAATGCACATGTAGTCATAATCTTGTCTTGAAGCTCAACATTGCATTTGGAATATGTCTCTGAGTCTCCACCAATATCCTTAAGTTCTTCAAATATGTTCTTGAGATCATTCCTTAAGGATTCAGCAGAGGAACCAAGAGTGGACTCAATCTTACAATGCGATCATCCAAAGAGTAAAGGGTTTCTTTCAAATTCATAAACTGACTATCAAACTCTGTCTTCATTTCTTCTTTTTGAGCAGCAAATAAGCTTTTGAGTTGCTCTAACTGAATATCAGAAAATCCACAGATGACACAAATGGCAGAAGGAACTGGAGCAGGAGCAGGAGGTGGTGAAGATCTGCTAGGCTCTGGTGAAGGATGCCTCGCTGAAGGACCAGCCTCATATGGTACAGAAGATCTAATCTTAGTGGCTCTCTCATCCAGATTGCCTTTCCTCTCCCATTGTCCATTTACTTTAACAAAGCCCATCCGGTGCACAGTAGCCAAACTATAGTAGTCAGTATACCTAAGGTTCTTTGAAGGCTCACTGTCAGAAATCACAATTCCTTGGCTTCTGAAAACCATAGTCAAGATCATACCATAAGGTAGTGAAGATCTCCTTTTGCCCCCAGCCTCAGCCATATAGAAAATCATCATCGCAGCAAGGTTAATAGGCTGACCAGTCAGAACACTGTCCATCACCACAATGTCTCGCTCCGAGACATACTCAAAGCGGCCAGTCTTATGGAATAAAATTCTACTGCAGATGTTTTGAAGCAATCTAAGTTCCAAGGGCAAGATTAGCCCTAACTTCTTCAAATTCAGAAACTTCTCTACCTAACATCCTTGATAGTGCGTCAGACCTCTCACTATGAATATCAGCTACTAATCCAATGACAGGAATGCTCAGAAGATTTCCTAACTTTTGAAATGTAAGGTGGACTCTTTTTCCTCTAACAGAGCTTACAATCCCACCGTCACCCCTCGATAAATTGAAATAGAATTCCTTGACTAGGGCCGGATAGGTGGGAACATCCAATGAACAGACCTTGTCCCATCCAAGCTCTTTGATTTGTCTTCCAATTGAAAAACCCTTCGACTCAAAGAAATCAAAATCAACCTTTCTACCCATAGTAATAACTCTCTCGGCTAAGGTGTCTACCTGAGGAGATGAGGGACCAGGATTATCCGAATGGGTTGAGGAATCATCGTCGCTTGGAGACGGCTCGCAAACGGGATGCCTCGCCGTACGCTTTCCGGTGGTCACGGGAGCTCCAAGAACTGATCCTCTCCGCTTAGGTGCCATGGAAACCTTGGGAATGTTCGATTTGAGGAGAATTTGGCTTGGGAAGGTTTTGAGAGAGTTTGGAGAAAGTTTGGAAAGGGATTGAGAATGATTGAAATGACGGAGGTGTCGACTCTGCCCTAATAAAGTCAACTTGGGACTCCCAGGTGTCGACTCCCGCAAAGTCGGGTGTCGACTCCAAGTCGCTAACACAGTTAGCGCTCGAACTGGAGTCGGCTCCACTTATACGGGTGTCGGCTCCAAGGTCAAGGACCGAGAGCGACACAGAAGAGGTGTCGACTCCTCAAACTAAGGTGTCGACTCCACTGACAGTTTCAGAAAAAAAAAAAAGTGAGTTTCAAACATTCGAAACTTGTCAAAATAGGGTCAATAAATTTTTGGAAAAATCTTTAGAATATGAAGAATCAAATTGCATAAATGACTAGATAAATTGTCCTTAAAATTATGAAAGGAATTTCAAGAAATTAATAGAAATCTAGATAGTCATTCCTTAAAGTTTCAAAATCATTCCAAAGGGTCACAAATCCCTAATTCCCCTCTTAGATAACAAAATCTCTCTTCACTCAAAGGTTTTGTAAATATATCAGCTAATTGTTCTTCAGTATTAATATAATCAAGACAAATTTCATTATTAGCCACATGTTCTCTTATAAAGTGATATCTAATTTCAATGTGTTTTGTTCTTGAATGTTGAATTGGATTTTTAGTTAAATTTATTGCACTTGTATTATCACATCTAATAGGAGTTTTATCAAGTGTTATGCCATAATCTTCAAGTTGTCGCTTAATCCAAAGGATTTGAGCACAGCAACTTCCAGCTGCAACATATTCTGCTTCAGCAGTTGATAATGCAACCGAATTTTGCTTTTGCTAAACCAAGAGATTAAGTTACTTCCTAAGAATTGACATGCACCACTTGTACTTTTTCTATCTAGTTTACATCCAGCATAGTCAGAGTCAGAATATGCAATCAAGTTTAGTGTTGAGTCTCTAGAATACCATAATCCTACATTTTTAGTTCCACTTAGATATCTTAAGATTCTTTTCACAGCAATTAAGTGAGATTCTTTAGGATCAGATTGAAATCTAGCACATAGACAAACAGCAAACATGATATCTGGTCTACTAGCTGTTAAGTAAAGAAGAGATCCGATCATACCTCTATAATATTTTTGATCTACTTTCTTACCATCTTCATCTTTGTCTAATTTGCATGAAGGACTCATAGGTGTTCCAAGGGGTTTAATTGACTCCATTCCAAACTTCTTGAGAAGTTCCTTTGTGTATTTTGCTTGATTGATGAAAATCCCCTCTTTGCTTTGCTTGATTTGAAGTCCTAGGAAGAAGTTGAGTTCTCCCATCATGCTCATTTCGAATTCACCCTGCATTAACTTAGCAAATTCTTGACACAAAAGATTGTTAGTAGCACCGAATACAATATCATCAACATATATTTGTACTACTAATAAATCCTTGTCTTTTCTTTTCAAAAATAGTGTTTTATCAACATTTCCTCTTGTAAAATCATTTTCAATCAAAAATTTACTTAATCTTTCATACCAAGCTCTAGGTGCTTGTTTTAAACCATATAGTGCTTTGTAATTTAAAAACATGATTTGAAAATTCATGATCTTCAAAACCATGTGGTTGTTCAACAAAAACTTCCTCATTTATAAATCCATTTAAAAATACTTTTAACATCTATTTGAAATAAATTGATATGCATATGACATGCAAATGCGAGTAGTAATCTAATTGCTTCTAATCTAGCTACAGGTGCAAAAGTTTCATCAAAATTAATTCCTTCTTCTTGATTATATTCTTTTGCGACTAATCTAGCTTTGTTTCTAATTACTATGCCATTTTCATCTAATTTATTTCTAAATACCCATTTTGATCCTATAACAGAATGATCTTTAGGTCTATCTACAAGGGTCCAGACATTATTCCTAGTAAATTGATTTAATTCCTCTTGCATAGCTAACATCCAATTATTATCTTTTTCAGCCTCTTCAATAGTTTTAGGTTCAATTTGAGATACAAATGCAAGATGATTGTTGATGTTTCTCATTGATGATAGTTCTTACTCCTTGAGATGGATCACCTATAATTAATTCTTTTGGATGACCATAGGCATACCTCCAGTCTCTAGGAAGATCTACATCATTATGATTTGCATCAACAACATCAACACTAGGAGAATCATCATCTTTAGCTCCTTGTTCATGATCTGAAGATACATCTATATTCAATTTTTCAATATCCCTTTCTAATATGTTTGTATCTTCCTCATCATCAATCTTTTCTGAACTCGATGCTAAAGATTCATCAAAAACTACATGAATGGATTCTTCTACAATTAAGTTTCTCTTGTTAAATACTCTGTAGGCTTTGCTAGATGTTGAATATCCTAAGAATATGCCTTCATCTGATTTTGCATCAAATTTTCCTAGATTATCTTTACCATTATTATGAATAAAACATTTACAACCAAATGCATGAAAATAACTAATGTTTGGTTTTCTATTGTTCCATAGTTCATAAGAGTTTTCTTAAGGATTGACCTAATTAAGGCTCTATTAAGAATGTAACATGCCGTGTTTATAGCTTCCGCCCAAAAGTACTTTGGTAGGTTGCTTTCACATAGCATGGTACGGGTCATGTCTTCTAAAGTTCTATTTTTTCTTTCTACTACTCCATTTTTATGGTGTTCTAGGTGCTGAAAAATTATGATGAATGCCATTTTCAATGCAAAAGTTTTCAAATAAATGATTTTCAAATTCAGTGCCATGATTACTTCTAAGAGACACTATGGTGTTGTTTTTCTCATTTGTGACCTTCTTGAAGAATTTCAAAAATATTGGAAAGGTCTCATCTTTATGAGCTAAAAAATACCCAAGTGTATCTAGAATAATCATCTACAATCACAAGACCATATTTCTTTCCTCCTAGACTAGTGGTTCTAGTAGGTCCAAGAGATCCATGTGAAGTAGTTCAAGTGGCCTAGAAGTGGAAACAATGTTTTTAGTTTTGAAAGAGTTTCTAGTTTGTTTTCCAAATTGACATGCATCATAAATTTTGTTATTTTCAAAATCTAGTTGTAGAAGACCTTTTACTAAATCTATTCTAATTAATTTTAAAATTAGGTGCGTGCTTGCATGACCTAATCTATGATGCCACAGCCATCCAATCTCATTCATATTAGCATTATTAGCAACTAAGCAATGATTACTAGTAGATAAATTGTCTAAATCAATCAAGTACACATTGCCATTTCTATTTCCAATAAATACAATGCTATTATCAATGGGATTAGAAACAGTGCAAATAGAAGCTTCAAATGATACTTTGAAACCTTTATCACACAATTGGCTAATACTTATTAGATTATGCTTTAAACCATTAACATATAAGACATTTTCAATAAATGTGGAGGGAGTTATTTAAATTTTACCAAACCCCATGATCTGGCCTTTGCCATTGTCACCAAACGTAACAACTCCTCCTCTTTTGCTTTCAAGGGTGATGAATTGATCCTTGTCACCCGTCATGTGTCTTGAGCAGCCACTATCGAGATACCACTTTCGCTTTGATCTTTTGGCCGCAAGACACTCCTCGTCATTTCGCCATAAAGCAAATGTTGGCAACTTCCTTTTGTTCCTCCTCGGAAGAGGATTCTTCACTATCACTCAGGTTGCAACATACGCCTTTTTCTTTTTCTTGTAGACTTTCTTTAATTGAGGACAGTTATATCTGAAATGCCCTGGTTTCTTGCACTCATAACAAATTAAGGGCTCTTTTCTTTTTCTTTGTCCTTCTCTTTCTCTTTTTCTCCTTCCATTTTTGTTCCATATTTTTTCTTGTGGAAGGGTCTCTTTCTTTGCATGAATTTCTTAAATTTTCTAGCAAAGAGTGCAGTTTCTTCAAGTCCAACCCATTCTATAAGTGATTGTCCAGCCGCATACCAATTTTCTGAGCTTGTTCAAAAGCAAGCCCACCAAGTCCAAACCCGAATGGCTCCTAGATCAGGAAATGATCCATATTCGAATACTTATAATCATGGCTGGCGAAATCACCCAAATTTTCTTGGAAACCTCAATATGTCATCAACCCAATATCAATTAGGCCTAACCATTAGGAGACCCAATTCAAAAACATGTCGTATTCCCAATATCCAAGCATTCCACAACCTCTACCAAGTAATCATGATCCTACTTTCGAAGACAAGGTGCTACAAGCACTGAAGGGCTAGAAATGAATACTCAACTCCTTCACTCCCATACCCAGTCAATCGCCAAGCTCGAAACCCAGATAGGTCAGCTAGCAATAGCTTTTAGTAGGAGGGAGAAGGGTAAATTACCCAGTCAACCCATTAGTAATCAAAGGGCAATACATGGCTGAGAGCTCCACTGGTCCAGAAACTTCTCCTGAACATGCCAAATCTGTCATAACCTTAGGAATGGAAAAACTTTAAATCAGCATGAAGTGACTCAACAAGAAGAGCGACTCACGCCGACCAAGCCAGAAAGAAAAAATATTGAGGAAAAAAAAACCAATTGATTCAACACCCATACTTAAAGCTCCATTTTTAAGTGCTTTAGAATTCCTTTATCTCTTGATAAGAAGAATATCAAGATGAATGAAATGTTAGAATTGTTCAAACAAGTTCAAATTAATTTACCCCTTCTTGATGCAATTAAACAAGTCCCTACTTATGCCAAATTCAAAAAAGATTTATGCACTCAAAAGCGAAAATCTAAGGCACACATACCGAAAATAGTCAACCTAACTAAGAAAACCAGTTCAATCTTTCAACAAGCTACTCCACCCAAACTTAAGGATCCTAGAACCCCAATTATATCATGTGTCATAGGAAACCTTACGATTAAAAAAGCATTGCTAGATTTAGGTACAAGTGTTAACCTTCTCCCAAGTTCAGTGTATGACTTATTTGGATTTGGAGAATTGAAACCAACAACGATAATACTACAATTAGCCGACCGATCAATTAAGGTACCCCATAGAATACTAGAGGATGTTGGCCCAGATGGCAACCCAAGAGGGGGGGGGGTGAATTGGGTTCTTAAAAATTTAACCTTTTAAAATGATTAGCTTAGGAATAAACAAGATTAAGCGCAAGGTAAGTATTAACCACAAACAAAGAGAGAGACATCAAAACATGGCAAACAAAAATATTTTATAGTGGTTCGGTGTATCCAACACCTACGTCCACTCCCAAGTACCACTTGGGTCCACACTATAATCTACTAGATTACAGCTGAGTTGTTTTATAAGCTCACAACTCAAAACTTATTGTTTCCCACAGGATCACAACGAACCCAGCTGGTTTTCCGGGCTCACCAGCACAAAACCCAAACCTCAAGCTATCTAGCTTGACCCGAGGTATATACCTCCACTAATTCAATCCCCCTGATTGAATTAGCAAAAACAAATAACAATAGAGTTTACAATAACAAACAACCCCTTAAATGAGCAAATATTCAATGTAAATAAACAAGGTTAGAAAAGCCTGTTTGAAGCAAAGTTGATTTGTGCTTTTCTTCTTTTCTTCTTTCTCTTCTCCTTTGAGATGTTGAATCAGGCCTCAGCTTGGATTCTTTACAAATGTTGGAGATGAGAAGTTGAAAAATCATAGAACAGAGCTTTTGGCTCCTTTTCTTCTTTTTGGGAAATCCTTCGAATTTGAACTTTGAATGCTTTGAATTTCTCTTTGAGCTTTCTGGAGTTGATGGATTTGAACTTTGACTCTTTCATCTTTAATTTCAGGCTCAAGACTTCTTGAATTTTTCAATTTGATTTTTCTCTCTTTTCTCTATATTTTTTAAACGAACGGGCTCCCCTTTTATAGATTCTTCTTAATCCAGGATTAGGTGAAAAACTAGCCGTTATTTCTATCCTTGGATTCCTTCTACACACAAAAAAGTGTCCGTTAGAGATTAGGTGAGAAAATATTACTGTTGGAGCTGATCTGGCATTTTGAAAATCCGTTCCTGACAGGTTTCAGTCGGCTCCAACTTTTCAGGTGTCGGCTCCAAGTCGGGTAACCAAAAATAGAAAGTACAAAGTTTATTGAGGAGTCGGCTCTGAAAAAGTTGAGTGTCGGCTCACCGCATTCGGAAGTCGGCTCCGAAAAACTGTAAGTGTCGGCTCTAGAGAAGTCAAAAATACATTCTATTCTCACATTGGAGTCGGCTCCAGATACTGTAAGTGTCGACTCCAAACTCTGGGTGTCGGCTCCGAAACTCTGGGTGCCGACTCCAGACCGTGCCAAAAATCAGAAAGACATTTGATTGGCCATGGGGTCGGCTCTAGACCTTCTAGGTGTCGACTCCAGGCTCTGAATTTTGAAACTTACTTTAGGCATTTGATTCAAAACACATTTCTTTATGCCTTTTGATTGATCAAAGATTTTTTAAGTCCTGAAACACTTGTTAAATTTATTAGTAACAAAATGAATATACTCATGTCTTTTATTAATCATCAAAATCAATAATTGGGTCAACAATCTCCCCCTTTTTGATGATTATAAAAACATTGAGTATATGCATAGAATTCTCAAATCAAAATTTTCAAATATGTGATCCTCACAGGTAAGCTCCCCCTGAATAAGGTAGCTCCCCCTATGAAGTTCAATTTAACAATTGTTCTTCTTTCTAACAGAAAATTTTAGTGTTTGATACCATAAAGGTAGATATATCAATTTTAACTAAGCTTATTTAAACCAATGCATATACAAAAGCTAAATATTTCTCCCCTCTTTATTTGTCTCCCCCTTGTTTTTGTTTTACAGTCAATGCATATACGATTTTACATAACTCTCCCCCTTTTTTGTAATCAACAAAAAGATCAAGAAGGGTTAAGTAAAATGACAAAATTGATAGATTTTTCAAGGTCCAAAATATTCATTAAGTATAAGATAAGTTCATTACAACAAAAGTCAAATGTTACAAAATGAAACTTCATTGTATCAAACATTAAACTATACTTTATTACATTGAAACTTCAAGATAAATCAAACTAGACTAATTATCAAAGACACTTCATTACAAGATAATCAAAAATGAGTTCTAAGAAGTCTTTGCAATTCTTCTACAGTCTTTCCCATCCCTTCACTTTGAGTCCTAACAAATTCTTTTAATCTTCTGTCAACAAATGCACATGTAGTCATAATCTTGTCTTGAAGCTCAGCATTGCATTTGGAATATGTCTCTGAGTCTCCACCAATATCCTTAAGTTCTTCAAATATGTTCTTGAGATCATTCCTTAAGGATTCAGCAGAGGAACCAAGAGTGGACTCAATCTTACCAATGCGATCATCCAAAGAGTAAAGGGTTTCTTTCAAATTCATAAACTGACTATCAAACTCTGTCTTCATTTCTTCTTTTTGAGCAGCAAATAAGCTTTTGAGTTTCTCTAACTGAATATCAGAAAATCCACAGATGACACAAATGGCAGTACAGGAACTGGAGCAGGAGCAGGAGGTGGTGAAGATCTGCTAGGCTCTGGTGAAGGATGCCTCGCTGAAGGACCAGCCTCATATGGTACAGAAGATCTAATCTCAGTGGCTCTCTCATCCAGATTGCCTTTCCTCTCCCATTGTCCATTTACTTTAACAAAGCCCATCCGGTGCACAGTAGCCAAACTATAGTAGTCAGTATGCCTAAGGTTCTTTGAAGGCTCACTGTCAGAAATCACAATTCCTTGGCTTCTGAAAACCATAGTCAAGATCATACCATAAGGTAGTGAAGATCTCCTTTTGCCCCCAGCCTCAGCCATATAGAAAATCATCATCGCAGCAAGGTTAATAGGCTGACCAGTCAGAACACTGTCCATCACCACAATGTCTCGCTCCGAGACATACTCAAAGCGGCCAGTCTTATGGAATAAAATTCTACTGCAGATGTTGTGAAGCAATCTAAGTTCCAAGGGCAACTGATTAGCCCTAACTTCTTCAAATTCAGAAACTTCTCTACCTAACATCCTTGATAGTGCATCAGACCTCTCACTATGAATATCAGCTACTAATCCAATGCAGGAATGCTCAGAAGATTTTAACTTTTGAAATGTAAGGTGGACTCTTTTTCCTCTAACAGAGCTTACAATCCCACCGTCACCCCTCGATAAATTGAAATAGAATTCCTTGACTAGGGCCGATAGGTGGGAACATCCAATGAACAGACCTTGTCCCATCCAAGCTCTTTGATTTGTCTTCCAATTGAAAAACCCTTCGACTCAAGAAATCAAAATCAACCTTTCTACCCATAGTAAACTCTCCCGGTTAAGGTGTCTACCTGAGGAGATGAGGGACCAGGATTATCCGAATGGGTTGAGGAATCATCGTCGCTTGGAGACGGCTCGCGAACGGGATGCCTCGCCGTACGCTTTCCGGTGGTCACGGGAGCTCCAAGAACTGATCCTCTCCGCTTAGGTGCCATGGAAACCTTGGGAATGTTCGATTTGAGGAGAATTTGGCTTGGAAGGTTTTGAGAGAGTTTGGAGAAAGTTTGGAAAGGGATTGAAATGATTGAAATGACGAGGTGTCGACTCTGCCCTAATAAAGTCAACTTGGGACTCCCAGGTGTCGACTCCCGCAAAGTCGGGTGTCGACTCCAAGTCGCTAACACAGTTAGCGCTCGAACTAGAGTCGGCTCCACTTATACGGGTGTCGGCTCCAAGGTCAAGGACCGAGAGCGACACAGAAGAGGTGTCGACTCCTCAAACTAAGTGTCGACTCCACTGACAGTTTCAGAAAAAAAAAAGAGTTTCAAACATCCGAAACTTGTCAAAATAGGGTCAATAAATTTTTGGAAAAATCTTTGAATATGAAGAATCAAATTGCATAAATGACTAGATAAATTGTCCTTAAAATTATGAAAGGAATTTCAAGAAATTAATAGAAATCTAGATAGTCATTCCTTAAAGTTTCAAAATCATTCCAAAGGGTCACAAATCCCTAATTCCCCTCTTAGATAACAAAATCTCTCTTCACTCAAAGGTTTTGTAAATATATCAGCTAATTGTTCTTCAGTATTAATATAATCAAGACAAATTTCATTATTAGCCACATGTTCTCTTATAAAGTGATATCTAATTTCAATGTGTTTTGTTCTTGAATGTTGAATTGGATTTTTAGTTAAATTTATTGCACTTGTATTATCACATCTAATAGGAGTTTTATCAAGTGTTATGCCATAATCTTCAAGTTGTCGCTTAATCCAAAGGATTTGAGCACAGCAACTTCCAGCTGCAACATATTCTGCTTCAGCAGTTGATAATGCAACCGAATTTTGCTTTTTGCTAAACCAAGAGATTAAGTTACTTCCTAAGAATTGACATGCACACTTGTACTTTTTCTATCTAGTTTACATCCAGCATAGTCAGAGTCAGAATATGCAATCAAGTTTAGTGTTGAGTCTCTAGAATACCATAATCCTACATTTTTAGTTCCACTTAGATATCTTAAGATTCTTTTCACAGCAATTAAGTGAGATTCTTTAGGATCAGATTGAAATCTAGCACATAGACAAACAGCAAACATGATATCTGGTCTACTAGCTGTTAAGTAAAGAAGAGATCCGATCATACCTCTATAATATTTTTGATCTACTTTCTTACCATCTTCATCTTTGTCTAATTTGCATGAAGGACTCATAGGTGTTCCAAGGGGTTTAATTGACTCCATTCCAAACTTCTTGAGAAGTTCCTTTGTGTATTTTGCTTGATTGATGAAAATCCCCTCTTTGCTTTGCTTGATTTGAAGTCCTAGGAAGAAGTTGAGTTCTCCCATCATGCTCATTTCGAATTCATCCTGCATTAACTTAGAAATTCTTGACACAAAAGATTGTTAGTAGCACCGAATACAATATCATCAACATATATTTGTACTACTAATAAATCCTTGTCTTTTCTTTTCAAAAATAGTGTTTTATCAACATTTCCTCTTGTAAAATCATTTTCAATCAAAATTTACTTAATCTTTCATACCAAGCTCTAGGTGCTTGTTTTAAACCATATAGTGCTTTATGTAATTTAAAAACATGATTTGAAAATTCATGATCTTCAAAACCATGGTTGTTCAACAAAAACTTCCTCATTTATAAATCCATTTAAAAATGCTTTTAACATCTATTTGAAATAAATTGATATGCATATGACATGCAAATGCGAGTAGTAATCTAATTGCTTCTAATCTAGCTACAGGTGCAAAAGTTTCATCAAAATTAATTTTCTTCTTGATTATATTCTTTTGCGACTAATCTAGCTTTATTTCTAATTACTATGTCATTTTCATCTAATTTATTTCTAAATACCCATTTTGATCCTATAACAGAATGATCTTTAGGTCTATCTACAAGGGTCCAGACATTATTCCTAGTAAATTGATTTAATTCCTCTTGCATAGCTAACATCCAATTATTATCTTTTTCAGCCTCTTCAATGGTTTTAGGTTCAATTTGAGATACAAATGCAAGATGATTGTTGATGTTTCTCATTGATGATCTAGTTCTTACTCCTTGAGATGGATCACCTATAATTAATTCTTTTGGATGATCATAGGCATACCTCCAGTCTCTAGGAAGATCTACATCATTATGATTTGCATCAACAACATCAACACTAGGAGAATCATCATCTTTAGCTCCTTGTTCATGATCTGAAGATACATCTATATTCAATTTTTCAATATCCCTTTCTAATATGTTTGTATCTTCTCATCATCAATCTTTTCTGAACTCGATGCTAAAGATTCATCAAAAACTACATGAATGGATTCTTCTACAATTAAGTTTCTCTTGTTAAATACTCTGTAGGCTTTGCTAGATGTTGAATATCCTAAGAATATGCCTTCATCTGATTTTGCATCAAATTTTCTAGATTATCTTTACCATTATTATGAATAAAACATTTACAACCAAATGCATGAAAATAACTAATGTTTGGTTTTCTATTGTTCCATAGTTCATAAGAAGTTTTCTTAAGGATTGACCTAATTAAGGCTCTATTAAGAATGTAACATGCCGTGTTATAGCTTCCGCCCAAAAGTACTTTGGTAGGTTGCTTTCACATAGCATGGTACGGGTGTCTTCTAAAGTTCTATTTTTTCTTTCTACTACTCATTTTGTTGTGGTGTTCTAGGTGCTGAAAAATTATGATGATGCCATTTTCAATGCAAAAGTTTTCAAATAAATGATTTTCAAATTCAGTGCCATGATTACTTCTAAGAGACACTATGGTGTTGTTTTTCTCATTTGTGACCTTCTTGAAGAATTTCAAAAATATTGGAAAGGTCTCATCTTTATGAGCTAAAAAAATACCCAAGTGTATCTAGAATAATCATCTACAATCACAAGACCATATTTCTTTCCTCCTAGACTAGTGGTTTTAGTAGGTCCAAAGCGATCCATGTGAAGTAGTTCAAGTGGCCTAGAAGTGGAAACAATGTTTTTAGTTTTGAAAGAGTTTCTAGTTTGTTTTCCAAATTGACATGCATCACAAATTTTGTTATTTTCAAAATCTAGTTGTAGAAGACCTTTTACTAAATCTATTCTAATTAATTTTGAAATTAGGTGCGTGCTTGCATGACCTAATCTATGATGCCACAGCCATCCAATCTCATTCATATTAGCATTATTAGCAACTAAGCAATGATTACTAGTAGATAAATTATCTAAATCAATCAAGTACACATTGCCATTTCTATTTCCAATAAATACAATGCTATTATCAATGGGATTAGAAACAGTGCAAATAGAAGCTTCAAATGATACTTTGAAACCTTTATCACACAATTGGCTAATACTTATTAGATTATGCTTTAAACCATTAACATATAAGACATTTTCAATAAATGTGGAGGGAGTTATTTGAATTTTACCAAACCCCATGATCTGGCCTTTGCCATTGTCACCAAACGTAACAACTCCTCCTCTTTGCTTTCAAGGGTGATGAATTGATCCTTGTCACCCGTCATGTGTCTTGAGCAGCCACTATCGAGATACCACTTTCGCTTTGATCTTTTGGCCGCAAGACACTCCTCGTCGTCGTTCGCCATAAAGCAAATGTTGGCAACTTCCTTTTGTTCCTCCTCGGAAGAGGATTCTTCACTATCACTCAGGTTGCAACATACGCCTTTTTCTTTTTCTTGTAGACTTTCTTTAATTGAGGACAGTCATATCTGAAATGCCCTGGTTTCTTGCACTCATAACAAATTAAGGGCTCTTTTTCTTTTTCTTGTCTTCTCTTTCTCTTTTTCTCCTTCCATTTTGTTCCATATTTTTTCTTGTGGAAGGGTCTCTTTCTTTGCATGAATTTCTTAAATTTTCTAGCAAAGAGTGCAGTTTCTTCATCCTCATCACTATCACTGCAGCTCTCCTTACTTTGTGCAGCTTTAAGAGCAATTGTCTTCTTCTTCTTGACTTCCTCTTCTTGATGTTATTTCATGGTTAGCTCATGAGTCATCAATGATCCAAGTAGCTCTTCCAAAGTAAAACATTTAAGTCCTTGGCTTCTTGGATTGCAGTCACCTTCGCTTCCCATGATCTTGGAAGTGACCTAAGAATTTTATGCACAAGTTCAGAGTTAGTGTAGGTCTTGCCAAGACTTTTCAGACCATTTACAATATCAGTAAATCTAGTGTACATGCATGTGATGTTTTCAGTTTGTTCTATGCTAAACAATTCATACTTGTGCACTAGAATATTGATTTTGGATTCCTTTACTTGATTAGTACCCTCATGGGTAACTTCTAATCTATCCCAAATTTCTTTTGCGGAAATACATGTAGAAATTTGATTAAATTCATTTGCATCTAATGAACAATATAAAACATTTATGGCTTTAGCATTGAGCTGAGCCAACTTCTTATCATGTTCATCCCATTCCGTTTCGGTTTAGGAATCTTCATGCCATTAATTCTAGCAGTGGGTGTGTGGTCCATTGACTATAATGCTCCATAGATCATAGTTAAATGCTTGAATAAAAATTTTCATCCTAGCTTTCCAATAACCATAATTAGTTCCATTAAACAAAGGAGGTCGATTAGTGGATTGACCTTCTAAATAAGATGAACTAGCTTGAGCTGCCATTTGGATCTTTAGCTCTTGATCGTTAGACCAAATTCAATGAGCACTTGCTCTGATACCAATTGTTGGCCCAGATGGCAACCCAAGAGGGGGGGGGGTGAATTGGGTTCTTAAAAATTTAACCTTTTAAAACGATTAGCTTAGGAACAAACAAGATTAAGTGCAAGGTAAGTATTAACCACAAACAAAGAGAGAGAGATTCAAAACATGGCAAACACAAATATTTTATAGTGGTTCGGTATATCCAACACCTACGTCCACTCCCAAGTACCACTTGGGTCCACACTATAATCTACTAGATTACAGTCGAGTTATTTTACAAGCTCACAACTCAAAACTTATTGTTTTCCTGGGATCACAACGAACCCAGCTGGTTTTCCGGGCTCACCAGCACAAAACCCAAACCCAAGCTAATCTAGCTTGTCCCGAGGTATACTACCTCCACTAATTCAATCCCCCTGATTGAATTAGCAAAAACAAATAACAATAGAGTTTACAATAACAAACAGCCCCTTAAATGAGCAAATATTCAATGTAAATAAACAAGGTTAGAAAAGCCTGTTTGAAGCAGATTGGATTTGAGCTTTTCTTCTTTTCTTCTTTTCCTCTTCTCCTTTGAGATGTTGAATCAGGCCTCAGCTCGGATTCTTTACAAATGTTGCAGATGAGAAGTTGGAAAATCACAGAACAGAGCTTTTGGCTCCTTTTTCTTCTTTTTGGGAAATCCTCCGATTTTTGACTTTGAATGCCTTGGATTTCTCTTTGAGCTTTCTGGAGTTGATGGATATGAACTTTGATTCTTTCCTCTAGATTTCTTGCTCAAGACTTCTTAGATTTTTCAATTTGATTCTTCTCTATTTTCC
Source organism: Calamus simplicifolius (assembly GCA_900491605.1). Taxonomy (NCBI): domain Eukaryota; kingdom Viridiplantae; phylum Streptophyta; class Magnoliopsida; order Arecales; family Arecaceae; genus Calamus; species Calamus simplicifolius. Next base: position 601,983 of record UESW01004836.1, read on the forward strand.
ATCTCCTTTTTCGTTGTTTTTTTTCAAACGGACGAATCCCCCTTTTTATAGATCCATAGGTGAAATATAGCCGTTGGAATGTACCTGGATAGATTGTCCATACAGAAAATATAGCCGTTAGAAGTTAGGTAAAGAAAATATTACCGTTTGAGCTGATCTGGCATTTTGAAAATCCGTTCCTGACAGGTTGGAGTCGGCTCCAACTTTTCAGGTGTCGGCTCCAAGTCGAGTAACCAAAAATAGAAAGTACAAAGTTCGTTGAGGAGTCGACTCTGAAAAAGTTGAGTGTCGGCTCGCCGCATTTGGGAGTCGGCTCCGAAAAACTGTAAGTGTCGGCTCTAGAGAAGTCCAAAAACACATGTTCTGTTTCGCATTGGAGTCGGCTCCAGACACTGTAAGTATCAACTCCGAAACTCTGGGTGTCGGCTCCGAAACTCTGGGTGTCGACTCCTTACCGTGCTAAAAATCAGAAAGACATTTAATTGGCCATGGGGTCGGCTCCAGACCTTCTGGGTGTCGACTCCAGGCTCTGAATTTTGAAACTTACTTTAGGCATTTAATTCAAAACACGTTTCTTTATGCCTTTTGATTGATCAAAGATTTTTTTAAGCCCTGAAACACTTGTTAAATTTATTAGTAACAAAATGAATATACTCATATCTTTTATTAATCATCAAAATCAATAATTGGGTCAACAGATGTGCTGATCAAAGTGGATGAATTTTATTTTTTAGTAGACTTTCTAGTTTTAGATATGGAATTGGTCACAACCCCAGTAAAATACCAATCATTCTAGGTAGGCCCTTTCTAGCAACTGCTAATGCTTGTATAAACTGTAGAACTGGGGTCATGGATGTATCTTTTGGAAATAAAAAGATGAGGTTGAATATTTTTAATGCATCTCAAGAACCACCTCTATACGACCATAATGAGATCAACATGCTAGAGGAAGTTATAGATGATAAGACCCCTGCTTTATTCAACTCAGATCCTTTACAGGCATGTCTGACACATTTTGGAGTGGATTTTGATATTGATAGATATACTAAAGAAATAAATGCAATTTTAGAGCCATCCAATTTTAGCACCATTCCCCTTTGGACTGTAAAATACGATCAATTACCTACACTCTAGTACACTGATGGTACCCTCTCTAGAAGCACTACCTTCCCTAGAGTTAAAGCCTCTCCCTGCTACGTTGAAATATTCATTTCTTGGACCCAATGATACTCTTTCGATAATCATTGCATCTGATTTAACTATTGATCAGGAAGACCAGCTTTTAGGAGTGCTCAAAGAATATAAGGAAGCGATTGGATGGTCCATTGTCGATCTGAAAGGAATTGACTCCTTCATCTGCATGCATCATATTCATTGCGAGGAAAATGCCAAACCTTATAGAGACATGCAAAGGAGACTTAATCCTATTATGAGGGAGGTTGTGAAGAAAGAGATAGTAAAATGGTTAGATGCAGGATTATCTACCCAATTTCTGATAGCAAATGGGTTAGTCCCACCCAAGTTGTACCTAAGAAATCAGGAATTACTATGGTGAAGAATGAAGAAGGAGAATTTCTTCCAACTCGTACCATAACTGGTTGGCAAGTTTGCATAGACTATAGGAAACTGAATAACGTTACTAAGAAAGATCATTTTTCATTGCCTTTTATCGATCAAATCCTAGAACGATTAGCTGGTCAGCAATTCTTTTGCTTCCCGGATGGTTATTCAAGTTATAATCAAATACCAGTCTTTCCTGATGATCAAGAGAAAATCACCTTCACTTGTCCTTATGGAATGTTTGCTTTTAAACGCATGCCATTTGGACTTTGTAATGCACCTGCTACATTTCAGCGATGCATGTTGGCAATTTTCTCGGACATGGTAAATAAATTTTTGGAGGTATTCATGGATGACTTTTCAGTATTTGGACCACTTTTGAGGATTGCCTTAATAACCTAGCTCAAGTATTGAAACAATGTAAACAAACAAATTTGGTGTTAAGTTGGGAAAAGAGGCATTTTATGGTCCGAGAGGGAATTGTTTTAGGCCACATTATTTCTAAGAAGGGGATTGAGGTAGATAAGGCCAAAGTGGAAGTCATCTCAAAACTTCCACCTCCAACTTCAGCCAAACAAATACGATCCTTTCTTGGTCACGCTGGATTTTATAGGAGATTCATCAAAGACTTTAGCAAAATTTCTAGACCTTTATACAAATTGCTTGCCAAAGAAACCTCTTTTATTTTTGATGATAATTATTTGAAATCCTTCAATACTCTTCGTACAGCTTTGACCACAGCACCAATTATCAAGCCCCCTGATTTGTCCTTTCCCTTTGAAATCATATGTGATGCATCAGATTTTACAATTGATGCAATGTTAAGACAAAGAATCAATAAGGGCCACATGTGATTTATTATGCTAGCAAAACTCTTTCAGATGCTCAATTGTGTTTGCCCTAGAAAAATTTTAATCATATCTTTTAGGGTCTAAAGTTCTGGTTTACTCTAATCACACGGCCCTTAAACACCTCTTATCAAAGAAAAATATTGAACCACGATTGATCATATGGATTTTGCTTCTACAAGAATTTGACTTAGAGATCCGTGATAAAAAGGGTTCTGAAAATGTGGTAGCTGATCACATCTTCAGAATTTTAGTTGAACACATATCAAGAACAGATGAGATTATGGAGAAATTTCCTGATGAAATTTTTTTTAATTTCTTCTGATCTTCCCTGGTTTACTCATATTGTCAATTACTTAGCAACAGGACAAATTCCATCTCACTGGTCTAAACAAGGAAAGGATAGATTTTTTTCACAAGTAAAGTATTATTTTTGGGAAGAACCTGAACTATTTAAGCATTGTCCTGACCAGGTAATTAGACGATGTGTCCCTAAGAGATAATTCAAAAGCATACTTAACTTCTGTCATACCCTTGCTTGTGGAGGACACTTTAGTGGAAAGAAAACTGCAGCAAAGTGCTACAAAGTTGATTTTATTGGCCAACACTTTTCAAAGATGCCCATGAGTTTAGCTGAAACTGTTTGCGATGCCAGCAAACTGAAAATATTTCCAAGAAAGAAATGATGCTGCTGACTTCCATATTAGTAGTCGAAATTTTTGATGTTTGGGGGATCGATTTTATGGGACCTTTTCCTGTTTCATTTGGATACGAATACATATTGGTTGCAGTAGATTATGTGTCAAAATGGGTTGGGGCCATAGCAACCCGAAGTAATGATTATAAGGTTGTAATCAAATTCATTCAACATAATATTTTTAGTCGATTTGGGTGCCCAAGAGCTATTTTTAGTGATGGAGGTAAACACTTTACTAATAGGCACTTTGAGAACTTAATGAAGAAATATAGGATAACCCATAAAGTTGCAACACCATATCATCACCAGACTAGTGGCCAAGTAGAAATCTCTAACAGGGAGATCAAACAGATTTTAGAGAAGTCGATAAGGCCCGATAGAAAAGACTGGTCAACATGTTTAGATGATGCACTATGGGCTTATCGTACTGTGCATTTAAAACTCCCATAGGAATGTCTCCTTACCGACTTGTGTTTGAAAAAGCTTATCATTTACCAGTAGAATTAGAACATCGTGCATTTTGGGTTATTAAACAATTTAACTTTGATATGAAAAATGCAGGTTTCAATATGAGACTCCAGATGAATGAGTTAGAAGAGCTACGCAATGAAGCGTACGAAAATGCTAAAATTTATAAGGCTCGAACTAAAGCATACCACGATAAATACATTTCGAGAAAAACCTTTGAACCTAATCAAAAAGTTTGGCTCTTCAACTCAAGACTAAACTTTTCCTCGGAAAACCTTGCTCCTGCTGGGACGGACCCTTTTTGGTAACCCAGGTATTTCCCCATGGGGCGATAGAACTCAAAGATCTAAGCAAGGGAATATTTTTAAGGTGAACGGTTAACGATTGAAGCCTTATATGGATGGAATTAATGATGAGAAGTTAGTTGAATCTATTGACCTTTTGGATCTAGCATCACCATGATTCTAAGCACAGTCTGACTGAAGACTTTAAACTTAGCGCTCTTAGGAGGCAACCCAAATTTTTATTTTCTGACTTTATTTTAGTGATTCTTATTTATAGGAATAAGAGACTGCTCCGCATGGTCACTCCTAACATTATACAAAGCATATCTCGTCCAGGTAGTATTTTTTCTTGTTTTATTCTTCCCTATTCCATCATTGAGGACAATGGGAATTAAGTTGGGGGGTAAGGGAAACCTTTTTGAAAACACCTTGGCAATTTTTAAAAATTTTAGTTTTTTTAATCATGTGCCATGAAAGAAATTCTATAGAGTTAGAAAGTATTAGCTAATTACTGTAGCAAGCCATGGAGTAGACTTGCTGTCAGACTTTTAGTAGCCTACCTAGGTCATCTAAAGGCTATTAGCACTTTTATTGCACATGCATATTGATGAGGTAAACTAAGTATTGTTGTAAGGTCAATTGGAGATTCAATCATTATTGAAAATTGGTAATTGATATACACCCCAATGAGAGAAACTTGAATTCAAGGAAAGAGCTACCTGCCTGATTAAAAATAAAAAAAATTAAAAAAAGCAAGTCTAAACATTGGTTTTTCATCGGGTAACCGGGCACCTTCGCCTAAGTAAGCATTGTTGTTCGCATCAAAAAGTGAGCAGTTGAAGATATCGCTAATAATAATAATAATAATAAATAAATAAATAAATAAATAAATAAAATATCAGCAGTGTGAAAGCTACCTCAGATCAGGTGATTAATTTAAGGGTGTATAAAAAATTAACTAAAGTAAGTAATAAGCGAAGATACCATTGTTCCTTACAAGCTAGTACCGAAATGTTAAGTTAGCCATCATAAACACAAGTGCTGTAGATCTATGGATAAACTCTAAAAAAAGTTTCTGATAGTTCTGATCACAAATTTACTTCAAAATTTTAATATTTAATTAGTGATACTGGCTAGCTTCTTTTAACTTTAAGTCTATATTTAATTTTGCAAAAGATAATATTAGTGACACATGATTTTATTTTAATTATATTGTTAAGGGACTAGCAATGATTAAGTTGAGGGGAATGATAAGTACATAAATACTAGCCATAAAAGTATTAATTTATAGATCAAATTATTATTTTTAAATTTGATACTTTTATGTAATATTTTTAGGAAAAGATCTGCCAACTCGAAGAGCTTGATTTTAGGAATCCAACGATACAAACGGCACTCAAATCGGACTTGAAACGAGCTCAAAATGGATTTTTCAAGATTTAACCTAAATTGCACGAAATTTAAAGTAGTCACGGATAAGAGAAAATCGTGTGATATTTTTAAGGCTGCACTTTAACTTTGAAATGAACAAATCTGATCTACGGAGATAAAGCGAGCAAGTATTGCGGATTACATACGGAATCGACGCGTCTTCCTTCCTTATAAAAGAACACCATTGGAACCACTTGAGAAATCATCCAATAATCCTTTTATCTCCCATTCTTCTCTTGGTTCTGCCCTACTCCTATTTCTGTTTCCTCCACTCCATAACTCAAATATTTTCATTAGCCATCATACCTTCCATACTCAACCATCTTCCTATATAAGGAAGCGGATTTGCGTAAACAAAAAGTGGAAGTAGAAGCGGATGTAGGGAGTCCTATATAAGGAAGTGGTTTTGCGGAAACAAGAAGCGGAAGCGAATGCAGGGAGCAGGAAGCGGATAGCAGATCCATCATCTCAGGAAGTAGAAGTAGATATATATATATATATATATTATATTTATGTAATCTTTTGGATGCTATAAAATAAAGTATTTATTTATATTTACTTTTTATTGAATGTTCTTCCAGCGAAAATAATTTTTGACTGATCTATTATTTAAAAGAGACGGGCCGTGATCTACTGGTATGGACCGTACTCTAATTAAGATAGGTCATATCTTAATTATTTTTATAACCAATCATCTGCTTATTTAAATATTTAATTATATAAATTTATTTCAAGATAAATACTCAAAGTCCCTGTGGATTCGACCCCTTACTCTCGCTACTCTACCTAAGAATAATGGAATTAAGGTGTTTAAATCATTGAGCTACGACACGTATCAATGTTCACTAAATACCCTGAGATGGTTGAGGGTTACAGTGATGCTAATTGGGTCACTGATTCTCATGATTTAAAATCAACCACTGATATCTCTTTCTTCTTGGCGGTGCTGCTATTGCCTGGGGATCAACTAGGCAAACTATCATTTCTAGAAGCACCATGGAGGCCGAGTTGATAGCTCTGAATACCACCTGTAATAAGGTAGAGTGGATAAAAAATTTAATATCAGAGCTACCTTTGGTACCTAAACCAGTTCCAGCTATATCAATCAATTGTGATAATAAGGCCGCAATCGAACTGACTAATTAAAAGAGTACCAATAACAAGATGAATCGCCATATACGGCTTCGTCATAAGTCTATAAGACAACATAAGAAAAATGATGTTATCTCCTTAGAATTTATCAAATCTAAGAAGAATTTGGCAGATCAATTAACCAAGAGATTATCTAGGAGTGGAGTCCTAGATTCATCGAGGGGGATGAGGCTTAAGCCTATTATTTGGTCACCAGCAGTGGATACCCAACCTCTGTGATTGGAGATCCCATGAATGAGGTTCAATATGGTAGAAACAAGCTGATTGAGTGATCGTGTTAGACCATAAATTTTTTTAAAAAAATTTATTCCATCACTATGATGAGTGCTCTTATAAAGTGATAAAGTAAATTTGTGTAAGGTTGAGTCATTCTCTTAATGGATCCAAGGTAGGTTATCTGCAGGGTATTAGTCACAAATACCCTTGAAGGATTCACCTATATGAGAATTGTCATATTAGGCCGCGACTAAAGGTTTGGGCTAACCTTAAGAAATTCTCATGAAAAATCAAGGTACTAAGAGCAAGGCCTTAATATGCGCTGACTGCTTAAACCCAATTGATCCATACTGTGTGTGTGATTAGTAGAAGTCTGAGTCAAGGACCTAGTTCAAGGTCAATCCACTATGGTTCCTTCAGATGTATACAATCAACACTAAGTGAGGTTCAAGTCCACAGGACACCTCACCTATTGCGCAGTATAAGATGCCCTAAAATTAATTTTATACTATTTATTTATTTATTTTATTTAAAAAACTTTTATGAGGAATTATTGACTTTTGTCATTTGAAAAAGTTTTAAAATAAATAAATAAAGGACTAATGCTCGCGTGGGACATTGGGAGAACGCTCATCAGTGAGCATTCCGTGCTTTAATTCCGCGAACGCTCGAGCATTCCGCATTTTCTTCCGTTCCGGAAGGAATGATAAGCATTCGATCAAGCGTTCTGCATTTCCTTCTGTTTATATATATATATATATATATATATATATATATATATATATATATATATATATATATATATATATATATATATTGTATGTATGTATGTATGTATGTAGGAAAAAATAGAGATAGAAGGATTCAAAACCAAAAACTTTATCTTATTGTTTTTGAAATCCTGCTGTTGCAAGAGCTTGGAGTTCTGTGTCTCAACAAGTTCTGTGTCTCAACAAGCTACTGATGAAAGGTTTATTTAATTATTTTTTATTATTATATTTATATTATTTTTTTGGGCATATAAAGGTTTCATTGGGTTTGCACCTCCATACGATCGTGCTCGTGTTAGGAGGATCGGATCGAGCCAGGTCGTTTACTTTGGGGACAGATCGCCTATAACATGCACGAGGGGATCAAAATTTATCCTTAGGACAGTATCTAACACGCCTAGACCAGTAAGATTCTTTTTATATTTTATTTATATTTTAAATTTAAATTTTTAGATTAATTCTAAGGATTTTTTTTGCAAAAAAACAAAACAATTTTCTAACATTCTCCACGGCAGTCGGTGGCTGTCCTGGAAGAAACAACTCAAGCCAGACCACAGAAATGTACAGATAAATGGAGGGTAGCTAGGGAGGAGGCTGCAGCTAGTTCATCAAGGAAAGAAAATATTTCCTACCAGATATATTAATACTGATCTAGTTTATACGCTAGCTCGCTGGTACATAAATATATATATATATGATTTCCTAACGAAGAAGGGCCCCAAGAGAATGACATATATATGCTATGGAAGCAAAAACAGCTGCAGATGGACGGACTGGCTAGCTCTTCCTAGGACCCGAGGAGGCTCCGGATGATCTCAGCTTGGGGGCTGTGGGAATCCATCGTCGCCATCAGGTCGGACAGCTGGTCGCTTAGGTCGTCCACCTCCCGGTGCAAGCTCTTGATGTAGCTGCACGTCTCCTTCAGCAGCTTGGACGGCGCCGATGTCTATATTTCACATAAAGAAAAAAAAAAAAAAAACAACGACAGTTAATTAATTACTACCCTCTGAGCGAAACCTGAAAGCTAGCACCAGGATCACTTGAGCCTTTAATTTGCTCGATCGAAGGTGGTGCTGTTTCCTTACCCTGCCTGTGTTCCTGCGCCGGGACTCAGGGAGAAGAGATTGGAGCTTGGAGATGAGCTCATTGATCTCTTCCTCTGTGATCCTGTTCCTCCGGCTCGACATCTCTGGATATATATATATATATATATAGCTTTAATTTCTCTCCTCGATCTCTTGGCTAGCTGTTGGCCGGGGACGCAAGCAAGTACACAAGCAAGAGATCTAAAGAGAGGAGGAAAAGGTGAGAGAGACTGAAAAGGAGCGAATTTAAAACAAGTAACGGAGAAAGACAGGAGAGGAGGGAGGGAGCGAGAGGGGAGGAACGAGTTGGGGAGCGTCTGGGACTGGGAATCGCTCCATCGATCGCGAGAACGTATATTAAGAGAAGCCAGAGGTCCCACATGCTCCCGAATGGTCCTGATGGTGGGCACACTTGTAACCAGGCCCATGGGCTCATCAGGGGGCAGGTGAGCCAACTTAGACTCGTCAAATTGGCTTGTTCCCTCTCGCTTGAGGTAAAACAGAGGGAGTTTGACCTTAACTTAGTCACTTAACCATTTTACAATGTACCCAAAAGATGCCTTCTGTCCTTCTGTTTAGTACATGGCACCCTCCCTTGTCCTTGGTATGGTCTTGTCATTGTAGTGCTAGTCTGCTCCTTAATTTCAATATAAAGCACAACCAAGAGGCCACTTCATTAAGGCAGGAGTTAAAAGCTTCTCTATCTGGAACCCGGCCCCTTGCAGTTTAGGGTAGCCGAAGAGGAATTAGAGAGAGGAGAGCAGGATATAATCCCTTCATTTGGCTGCACAGTTCAACCAACCATGAGTCCACATGGTGGCCCGGTGCCTTGACTTTGGATCCATGACACGACGGTGGTCTCCGGGATGAAGTATTCTATGCAGGATGGCTTGCACTATTCGCCAGTGCATGAGCTCGCTCGTGAGTGTTGTATTGCATATGTATGAGCCCATACGTAGATGAATCATTGCGTCCTGTGCAGGCCATTCTATATTAAAAACGATGTACAAAGGATTTTCCCAGGGAGAAGGCTAGCTGAGGTGTGCTAGGGAACATGGCAGGGCCCATTCATTGGAGCATGGGTTGGCTTATATGAAGGGGCTTCACAAATTGGCAGCCGCAATGGGGTTTACCACGCCTCCATGCTTACCTGATACTGGAAGGAGATCCCAAACTCCAGAAAAACGGGAGTTCCCCGCTGGACTGGGCAATAGACACCCATGTGAGGAAAGAGACATGACATTGGCTTTAGATAGCAAAGTGGGAGTGGTTCTCTTCCATTTATGCTACATATGGCTTCCTAATTATTAACCCTCCAGTCCCTGTTCGAGACTTCTACCAAACAACTACAATACTTGTCAAAGGATATTTCCTTGTGACATTATATTGAGATTTTATTTAAATAAATTAAGGTGTTATAGATATGTTTAGGAAATAATAGAGTCCGCGGTAAATTTCGCTATAGAAGCCAAAGCGACGTGATGCTTCATTTCAAAAAAAAAATGAAACTTTATCCTTCTGAAGCGATGTGATGCTTCGATTCAAAAAAAAATGAAACTTATCCTTCTGAAGCGACGTGATGCTTTGTTTCAAAAAAGAAACTTTATCCATTTTCTTTAAATCTCTGCAACGGATATATTACGAAACGATGCGGCTCTCCGGGAATTAACGCTTCACATGCTCCAACGCCGCGGCGCTCAATTTCTATAAATCCACATATAAATCAAATCAAAATAATAATCTGTTCTTGTTTACAATCGAGTTTTCATTAGTGCTTTGGTGCAAACTCGATAAAAGGCTTGTCTTATCCTGCGGCGTATTTGCTATTCACCCACAGAGCATTCGAGAGGTGCAAATAACGCTTAAGGAAAGCGTTCCGTGCGTGATTCAAACCTATCCTTATCTTCATCTCTCTCGGTTCTTATCTTAATCATTATCCCTAGAGCTATTTCGAGATTTCTATCAAATGAACCAAGATCTTATCCGATCCGAACAATCTTAAACTGCATTAAAGTATCCTATCAATGGACGATGAAGTGACGAATTCATATGTTTCCTCAACGCTCTATCTGATCGATTATGATCGGCTATGGAACACATTGGAATACAAGTGAAGGTACGAAGAAATTTCTCATCTCTCAAGATGTGTGATGAGAAGTCAATTCTTGCACAAGTGCATGAATTGCATTGACTCGATCGATTTGATTGGTCTTGGAAGGGCTATAAAAATTTCACCCGAGGTTGGAGCAAATTCAAAAACAGAATAGGAGGAATCGAGGATGAGGGAGAAGTTGGAGAATGTCAACGTTGAAACGGGGTTTTCAAAGGCCAATGCTGTGAGCAACCTAAGAAGGACAAAAAGGATGGCAAAGCAAACTATCTTGGTCCCAAAAAGAATCAAGAGAAGTTCAAGAAAAAGAAGCCCAAGGGAAGCTGTTATGTGTGTGGCAAACCCAGGCAATTTGCTCGTAACTCAAATTAAGGAAGCAAATGCCACCAATGTTGACGATGATGAAATCATCGCCGCCGTGAGCGAAGTCATGGTGGTCCATGGCAAGGTCCTCGGTACGACACTTGCGCCACCGTCCACGTTTCCTATGATAAGTCTATGTTCAAGACTTATGTAGATGTCACCGATGGACAAGAGATACAGATGGGCAATGAAGGCCGGTCCAAGGTGTATGGCAAACGTAGAACTCAAATTCACTTCTGGCAAGAAAATTACTTTGTCAAATGTGTTGCATGTGCCGGATATGAATAGGAACCTTGTTAGTGGGGATCTTTTGGGCAAACCAGGATTTTTGAGTTGGGCAAACTTATCTTGACCCGTAATGGTATATTTGTTGGCAAGAGCTATTTTAGTGATGGAATGGTGAGATTATGTATCATTGACAATTCTATTAATAAAGATGTTGCTTCCGCTTATATGCTTGACTCAATTACATTATGGCATGGTAGACTAGCACATATTGGAATTAGTACCATGAAAAGGCTTGTTAAATGTGGTTTGATTTCTTGCAAAATTGATGATACATGTGAAATATGCATTAAATCAAAGATGACTAAGAAACCATTTCATAGCATTGAGAGAAATTCCAACTTTTTAGAACTTGTGTATTCTGATATATGTGAATTTAATGGCATGTTAACTAGAGGTGGGAATAGGTATTTCATTACCTTTATTGATGATTACTCTAAATTCACATATGTTTATTTATTAAAGCATAGATGATGCCAGGTAGGAGGAAGAAATATATTATATACCAAAGTTCCGCACCACGTACACCACAACAAAATGGTTTGGCTGAACGTAAGAATAGAACATTACAAGAGATGATCAATGCTATGTTAATGCATTCCGAATTGCCATTTAATTTATGGGGTGAAGCTTTATTTGCTGCTTGTCATATTTTAAATAGAATTCCTTTAAAGAAAACTCAAACCTCTCCATATGAGATATGGAAAGGAAGAAAGCCCAATATTGGGTATTTTAAAGTGTGGGGGTGTCTTGCCTACTACAAGAACCTAGACCCCAAAAGAACCAAATTGGGTCCCAGAGGGATAAGAAGTGTATTTGTTGGTTATGCCACAAATAGCAAAGCTTATAGACTCTTGGATCTAGAGTCTAACGTGATAGTGGAATCTAGAGATGTGGAGTTTCTTGAAATTTAAAGAGTAATAATTCTCAAGCTCCTATAAATTTAAAGAGTAATAATTCTCATGAGGAGAGATCTTCAAAGGTTGTTGAAGAACAACCGGAGCTTCGAAAAGTAAGAGAATTCGAAAGGCTAAGGATTTAGGACCCGATGAAATAGACTCTCAACTTATTTCTCTTTATTTAGTTGAATGAAGTAGAGAGAATTTTATCCGTAGGGTACCTATTTTTCTTCAAGTGGAAGATGATCCTAAAACCTTTAAGGAAGCTATGGCTTCAAGGGATTCAGCCTTTTGGAAGGAAGCTATTCAAGATGAAATGGATTCCATTATAGTTAACCATACTTGGGAGCTTGTAAATTTACCCAAAGGTCTAAGCCTATTGGTTGTAAATGGGTGTTTAAGAAGAAGTATCATAATGATGGTACTTTAAATACCTACAAAGCTAGACTAGTAGCTAAAGGTTTTCGACAAAAAGAAGGAATCGACTATTTTGATACATATGCACCTATAGCTAGAATAACAACAATTAGAGTATTATTTGCATTGGCTTCATTGCACAACCTTTATGTTCATCAAATGGATGTCAAAACGGCATTCCTAAATGGTGATCTCGATGAGGAGGTCTACATGGAACAACCAGAGGGTTTTATCTTACCGGGTAATGAACATAAAGTGTGCAAGCTTGTTAAATCCTTGTACAAATTGAAACAAGCGTTCAAACAATGGCATGAGAAGTTTGACTCTATCATACTCTCAAATGGATTTGTTCACAACGTTTCTGACAAGTGTTTATATACTAAAGTGCATGGTGACTTTGTGGTATATGTATGCCTTTATGTTGATGATATGTTGATCATTAGCAATGAAATGAAAGGCATACAAAAAACGAAGATGTTTCTATCATCTACTTTCAAGATGAAAGATCTTGGACAAGTTGATACTATTTTGGGCATCAAAGTAAAACAAAATAGTGGGGGTTTTGAACTTAGTCAATCACATTATGTTGAGAAAGTGTTACAAAAGTTCAAACATTTGAAGTTCAAAGAAGTGAACACCCCGTTCGATCAAGTCTAAAGCTTGAAAAGAATAGTGGATGAGCTGTGGCTCAACTTGAGTATGCAAGTGCTATTGGTTGTCTAATGTATTTGATGCAATGCACTAGACCCGATATAGCATTTGCAGTTAGTAAGCTGAGTAGGTTTACTAGCAACCCGAGTGTAGAGCATTGGAAGGCTATTGGTAGAGTCTTTGGTTATCTTTTGAAAACCAAAAGACTAGGTCTACAATACTCTAAATTTCTTGCTGTATTGGAAGGATATACCGCGAAGTGTACAATGGGAAGTCTAGACACATTAGTCTAAGACATGAGTATGTGAGGAAATTAATCAAGGATGGAATAATTTCTCTCACTTTTGTGCGATCAAGCTATAATCTAGCTGATCCACTTACTAAACCTCTTACAAGAGATTTAGTGAAGACGACTTCCAGAGGGATGAGTCTAAAACTCATTGAGTAAAAGTCCACCAATGATGGTAACCCAACCTAATACTAGGAAATGACTAGTCTTAGGTTCAATGGGTAACAACAAGTCATTGATAAGTGGATTGTAGCTATACTTAGTGTATAGTGCTGATTGTTACAAGATGGAGGGTTGAGCTTTTTAAACTCTTAATGAAGTTCAGTCATGTGGACAAGTATCTATTGTAATGAGATACTGAAAGAACTTCACCTATGTGAACCTTGAGATAGTGCCGTCTCAAGTGAGAGTTGAAGTTTCTCTCATGAAAAGGTTCATAAAATAGGATAAGCACATGGCCATAAATCGTGCTAAGCGTGCGGTATAGACAAGAAACATTAAGGAGTGTGTGTGAAGTATCACCGGTTTTGACACAAGGAATAACTGGTTCAAAGCATTTATGCTACCTGAAATTTTGTTAAAACTTTATGGTATTTTCACTGAGGTTAGGTTCAAATCGAAAGATACCTAGCTGTATTAATGCTCCTTGTCCTTAATTTTATATGCGAACTTAGTTTGTTTTAAACAAGTGGGGGATCATTGAGATTTTGTTTAAATAAACTAAGGTGTTGTGGATATGTTTAGGGAATAGTAGACTCTCCGCGGCAATTCTCGCTTCAGAAGCTGAAGCGACGTGATGCTTCGTTTCAAAAAAAGAAACTTTATCCGTTTTCTTTAAATCTCTGCAACGGACATGTTATGAAACGATGCAGCTCTCCGGAAATCAATGCTTCACAGGCTCCAGCGCCGCGGCGCTCAATTTCTATAATCCACATATAAATCAAATCAAAAAAATAATCTATTCTTGTCTACAATCGAGTTTTCATCAGTGCTTTGGTGCAAACTCGATAAAAGGCTTGTCTTATCCTGCGGCGTATTTGCTATTCACCCACAGAGCATTCGAGAGGGTGCAAATAACGCTTAAGAAAAGCGTTCCGTGCGTGATTCAAGCCTATTCTTATCTTCTTCTAGCTTGGTTCTTATCTTCTTATCTAAACTTTCATTTTTCAAATATTCCCCAACACATTATAATACAAGTATTACGACATCAACGTTAAAATATCTAAAGAATTTGGGAGCAATTAATTGATAGAAATAATTTTGTTGCTATCCAGCCGTGGGAACCAGGGTGTTATCTAGGGCCTTACAGATCAGGCCAAGTATTATACAGTGGATGTGACTTCCATACTAGCATTACTCTTAATAATTGCCATTTCTCAACATGACGCCACTTACTTGACTCCATGGGAAGAGGAAACAGTAGTAGCGAACCGAAAATATATATATTGATACGGTTGGCCGTTTCTCCGGGGTAGTATTATCTTCGACGCAGTTTTCGAAAGCAATGATGTCACAACAAAACCCAAGGCCAGCGTCGGCCTCCAGTGCCGGTCTCCAGCGTCGGCCTCCAGCATCGGCCTCCAGTCGGTCTCCAGCATCGGCCTCCAGCGCCGGCTCCAGCGTCGGCCTCCAGTGCCATCCTCCAGTGTCGGCCTCCAGCGTCGGCCTCCAGCCTCCAGTCGGCCTCCAGCGGCCTCCAAAGCGGCTCCAGCGTCGGCATCAAAGTTACACGTTTCCAGCGTCGGCCTCTAGTGCCGGCCCCCAGCGTCGGTCCTCAGCGCCGACCTCCGTGCTGGAACTCTGACTCCGGCCCCTAGCGTCGGCCCGCAGTATCTCCCACATACACAATGTAATTTCATACAGCCGACCCCGCAATCTAAGCACCTCGCTCACCAAAATCACGGGCAAGTGTTAGCCTGATAGGCAGTTACCGCTATAAGCGGCCCTTATCCAGCAACAGTCCAACGACTTGCCGTTCGATGAAACATCACAAGGACGGATTCGACGGTTCCAACAGACCGAGGTAAACGGGATCCCCAACAGGTATAAAAAGAGGACCCGTGCTCCATGCAAGGGGACTCTCTCTGAAACCTCCTCTAGAAAATTCTACAAAAATCATATCCCTGTTCGACGACTCACTAACTTGGGCGTCGGAGGGTCCCCGCCGGAACCACCGGTCCGGGACTTTTTGCAGGCTCCCGGAGGAAGACGGCGGCCTCTCTGCGCACACGGTGATCCTAGCCTGCCCGACGTTCATCATACGTGATTCGGCCGCAACAGATTGGCGCGCCAGGTAGGGGGACCAGGTCAAAAATTCTCCCTGGAACCCCTCCGATTTTGCAAAGGAAGCGATGGTGACTACGCGAGCACAAGAGGCCTCCTCCAGCCAGGCAGCCGGGCGCATCCCACTAGCTGAGCATTCGGAGGCCAATCTCCATGTTCCGCCCCTTGCACCTACAAGCCAACCCGACCGGCTTGATGTCTAGCCCACCAGGTCCAGGATCTGACGACGATGGTCCGGGGGCTGCAAGAGCGTTATTTGGCTGCTGTAACTCAACCCCCTGTGCTGGACGAAGGGGTGCGAGGAACAGTCCAGTCTCACCAAGGGGGACCCCGCCTGAGGTCTCCCACCGCTCACCCCCCGAACCTCATCGCCAAGGGACCTCGAAGCGACGACGGTCTCCCTCCCGTCGCTCCGGTCGTTCCCACCACCGACCGGAAGAAAAGGAGTCCAAGCGGGCACGTTCTTTGTGCCGGCGATCTTCTTCTTCCGATTCATCCCGAGGTAACACTCCCCGGAAAACCACCCGTCGGGCCGAACAAAGGCTTGACGAGTACCATCGGCGGTTGGACGAGCTCAGCCGTCGGATCGCCGATCCTTACGCGGCGGAGTATGAGCGTCGCCCCCCGCTTTCTCGCCATATCATGGAGGAACCGGTCCCCCCCGGTTCCGTCTCCCTCAATTGGATCCATATGATGGAACGACGGACCCCCTGGACCATCTGGAAAGCTACAAAGTCCTCATGCAGGTCCAGGGAGCGACGGATTCCTTGTTATGCGTCGCCTTCCCGGCCACGCTCCGTAAGGCGGCACGCGCGTGGTACTCCCGTCTGCCCCCACGCAGCATCAACTCGTTTCGGCAACTTGAGCGATCCTTCCTGGCTCATTTTGATGCCTGTCGAAAGATCCCACGAGTTGCCGATAGCCTCTTTGCTGTCCAGCAGAAGAGTGGCGAGACCTTAAAGGATTTCGTCGCTCGATTTAAGGAAGCAGCGCTGGAGGTGTACAACCTGGAAGACTCCGTCGCCACCTTGGCCCTGAAGAGAGGACTTCGCCCGTCCAGATTCGCTTACTCCCTGGATAAGAAGCCTCCGCGTTCCTACGCCGAGCTTCTGAGCCGGGCACAGAAGTACATCCGCGCTGACGAAGCAGATTCTTCCAGGAGAGAAGTTGACAAGAACCCCGGTAATAAACCGCCGCCTTCTGACCGCGCTGGTGCACAACCTCGGAAGCCCGAGCCTCCACGACGCTCAGATCGCCGGCCACAGGCGCTGTTCCTAAAGAGCAGTTCACTCCCCTCATGGCTCCCATCTCTCACATCCTACTGGAGATCGAGGAGGAACCGTATTTCAAGCGTCCGGCTCCCTTGAAGTCCGGGGGCCCCCGCAACAAGGAGTTTTACTGCCGGTACCACCGGGACTACGGCCACGACACCGAAGACTGCCGCCACCTAAAAAAGGCCATCGAGGAGCTGGTTCAGCAAGGTCACCTGGGCAATTTGTTCGAAGGGGAAATCTCCCCGCATCGGGCCCCCGGTGCCTCCGGTCGTCCGGCTGGCGTGGATAATACCCCAACTGAAAAGACCATAGCTATGATCTCCTTGGGGAGCGGATGGTGGTTCGAAGAGGCCGCGAGAGGGAATAGACTCTGTAATACCTTTCTTCGGAAAGGATCTAGATGGGGTAGTTAATAAACATGACGACAGCGTCGTGGTGTCCATGACTATAGCCAAACACCCTGTAAAAAGAATTTTAATTGATAGTGGGAGCTCTGTGGATGTCTTGAGTTATGAGGCTTTTGTTCGGATGAACTTATCAAGGTCTTTACTCCGACCCGTTGCCACACCGCTAATGGGCTTCACGGGAGACTCAGTGAGCGTCGAAGGCGAAATTGCTCTCCCGGTCACGGCTGGAACTCCTCCATGTCAGAGCACCGTGGTCATAAACTTCTTGGTGGTCCGGGTCCCGCTGGCTTATAACGCCATCTTGGGAAGACCGGGGTTGAATCTGCTGGATGCCGTGATCTCCACTAAGAGATTATTGGTAAGGTTTCCCACCAATGAAGGGATCGGAGAAATGAAGGGGGAGCAAAGCCCACTTCCGCCTTGCTACCATCTGTCGCCCAGCCCGCTGAACGCAGAGTCAGCGACAGCCTCTGAGTCGCTCGATCCTAGGGAGTTGGGAAGAAGGGGAGAGCCGGCAGAGCACCTTCTAACCCTCCCTTGGGTGATGACCCGGCAAGGACTGTTCAGCTGGGGGCATCGCTCCCAGAAGAGGCACGTCATCAACTTCTTACTTTCCTGCGGCCAACACGACGTCTTCGCATGGTCATCCTCAGACATGCCGGGCGTCCCTGAAGAAGTAATCACCCATCGGCTTAACCTCAAGCCAGAGTGTCGGCCGGTCCGACAGAAAAAGAGAAACTTCGCTCCAGACAGACAGAAAGCTATCGACGAGGAGATCCGCAAGTTAATGGCTGCGGGCCATATTCGGGAGGTCCACTACCCCGAATGGTTGGCTAATGTGGTGCTAGTCCGCAAGGCCAATGGAAGCTGGAGAATGTGTGTAGATTTCACCGACCTCAACAAGGCATGCCCCAAAGACAGCTTTCCCCTGCCTCGAATCGATCAACTGGTGGACGCTACATCCGGCCATGAGGTCCTTAGCTTCATGGATGCTTTCTCGGATACAACCAGATCCGGATGAATCCGGCGGATGAAGAAGCTACCTCCTTCATAACGAAAAGGGGTGTATTGCTACAAGGTAATGCCTTTCGGGTTAAAGAATGCGGGAGCTACTTACCAGAGGCTGATGAACAAGGTCTTTGAAGGTCAGATAGGGCGTAACATGGAAGTGTACGTGGATGACATGCTGACAAAAAGCGTTCATGCCGGTGACCACATCGCGGACCTAGCAGAAACTTTTGACAGCCTTCGTCGGTACCAGATGAAGCTGAACCCTCGCAAATGTGCATTTGGGGTGACAGCTGGGAAGTTTTTGGGTTTCATGGTGACCCGGAGGGGGATCGAAGCAAACCCGGACAAAGTCCAAGCCATCTTGGACATGAGGCCTCCTGCCAATAAGAAGGAAGTACAACGCCTGACAGGAAGAGTAGCCGCCCTAAGCCGCTTCCTATCCAAGTCCGCTGAAAGGTGTTTGCCTTTCTTCAAGGCGCTTCGCAGAATCAACGAGTTCGAATGGACCAAAGAATGCCAGGAGGCGTTCGAAGGGTTAAAGAATTCTTATCTACCCCGCCGCTGCTAGCCAAGCCGACGGGTGGAGAAGAGCTCCTTCTATACCTGCGGCCTCTCCTGAGGCTGTTAGCTCTGTGCTAGTCCGTGTGGACACTAATGGCACACAAAGGCCAGTATACTATACAAGTAAGGTGCTTCATGATGCAGAGACCGATACTCAAACATGGAAAAAATCATCTTTGCATTGATCGTGTCTGCCCAGCGTCTGCGGCCATACTTCCAAGCCCACCCGATCGCGGTGATCACAGACCAGCCTCTGAAGACGGTTCTGGCTCGTCCGGATACTTCCGGCCGGCTGGCAAGGTGGGCCCTCAAGCTGGGGGAGTTCGATCTATCTTTCCGCCCCGGTCGGCCATGAAGTCCCAAGTCTTGGCAGATTTTTTGGTCGAATGTACTTGGGGGAGCCACCTAAAGAACCTCCTGCGGACACTCAGCCCCTTGGAACCAGTGAGATGAGTGGGTCCTTCATGTGGATGGGGCATCGAACTCTCAAGGGAGCGGAGCAGGCCTCATCTTGGCCAACTCGGATGGG
The DNA here is from genome assembly GCA_900491605.1 of Calamus simplicifolius. Taxonomy (NCBI): domain Eukaryota; kingdom Viridiplantae; phylum Streptophyta; class Magnoliopsida; order Arecales; family Arecaceae; genus Calamus; species Calamus simplicifolius. The sequence continues at coordinate 621,573 of UESW01004836.1, forward strand.
GTTGTGACCGAGTGTGCACTTCGCTTCCTCTTTCCAGCCACTAATAATCAGGCGGAATATGAAGCTTTGTTATCCGGAGTGAGATTGGCTCGAGAGCTTGGGGTGAAACGCCTTAGGGCATTCACCGACTCCCAACTGGTTGCCGGCCAATTACAAAGGAATACGAGGCAAGGGATCCCATCATGGCCCGCTACTTAGAATGGTGCACTCGTTTTCCCCTTCACTCATTTCAGCGTCAGCTACATTCCTCGACAGGAGAATGCTAGAGCCGACGCCTTATCCCATCTTGCTGCCTCAGCTGATGGGATGTTGGGAAAGGCTTATGTGGAGCACTTAGAAGCCCCGAGTATTGAGTACCAAGAGAAACTTTACCAGTGGAGCAGGAGCCCTCCTGGATGGACGCCTATGTCCGGTACTTTACTGAAGGGCACCCTCCCAGAAGACCCTGCCGAAGCTAGGAAACTTAAAAGACGGGCCCCAAAGTTCTTCCTTATGGAGGGAAAGCTCTATCGAAGGTCGTTCTCATACCCTATCCTCAGGTGTGTCGGTCCTACCGACGCCAATTATATTTTGCGAGAGATACACGAAGGGATATGCGGAAGCCATCTGGGGGGCAGGGCTCTTGCATATAAAGCTCTACGTCAAGGGTATTACTGGCTGACAATGAAAGAGGATGCATCCGAGCTCGTTAAAAGATGTGACAGCTGCCAGCGTCATGCCAACATTCAACATCAACCGGCGTCCCAGCTGACCCCTCTAGCTGCACCATGGCCCTTCGCACAGTGGGGCATGGACATCCTGGGACCTTTCCCTCCTGCCTCCGGACAACGCAAGTTCCTAGTGGTGGCCGTCGACCATTTTACTAAATGGATCGAGGCGGAAGCTCTTGCTAAGATCACGGAAGCCAAAGTAAGGGCTTTCTCTGGAAATCCGTGGTGTGCCGGTTCGGGCTACCGCACACCCTCGTTACAGACGGCCGACAGTTTGATAACACGGCCTTCCGAGAATTCTGCGATGGCCTGGGCATCCGTCATCGATTCACCTCCGTAGGGCATCCCCAAACCAACGGCGCAGCAGAGGTGACCAATCGCATCATCCTCCAAGGGCTCAGGGCTCGGCTAGATAGCTGCAAAGGGCGCTGGGTGGAAGAACTTTCCAGTGTGCTGTGGGCCTACCACACGACGCCGCGAGCACCTACAGGGGAAACCCCTTTCAGCTTGGTCTTTGGGACCGAGGCGGTCATCCCCGTGGAAATAGGAGCTCCTAGTCCCCGGACGGAATTATACCACGAAGAAAGCAACTCAAACCAGCTAAGGGCTGATCTGGATTTGGTGGAAGAATTGCGAGATCAGGCGCAGCTTCGCATGGCAGCATTCCGTCAGCGAGTGGCCAAACACTACAACTCTCGGGTGCGACCCAAGACATTCCGGCCAGGAGACCTTGTCCTACGAAGAGCTGAAGTATCAAAGCCGACGGAAGGGGGCAAGCTAGCACCAAAATGGGAAGGACCATACCGTGTCAAGGAGGTGCTCCACCATGGGGCGTATAAAGTCGAAGAGCTAGACGGGAAACCGCTCCCTCGAACTTGGAATGCCGACAATTTACGCCGGTACTATCAATAGAACTCTATCGTTATTAATTTGAATCTGTTTGATGCATGAATAATAAACATGTTCTTATTTTGAATGAGTATGTTTAATATTTGGCGTTGGCACCTTTAATTACTCCGCGTTGGCACCTCGTCGGCAAAGACCAACTCCGCGTTGGTTGCGTGACAAAAGACCCGCGTTGGCAAGACCAGCGTCGGCAAAGACCAACTCCGCGTTGGCACCTAAGAAGCGTGCGTCGGCAACAAAAGACCGGACCAAAGACGCGTTGGCACCTAAGACCGGCGCCCAGCGTCGGCAAAAAGACCAACTCCGCGTTGGCACCAAGACCAGCGTCGGCAACAAAGACCAGCGTTCACAAAGACCAACTCCGCGTTGGCACCTAAGACCGGCGCCCAGCGTCGGCAAAAAGACCAACTCCGCGTTGGCACCTAAGAACAAAGACCAACTCCGCGGCACCTAAGACCAGCGTAGCAAAAGACCAACAAAAACCAACTCCGCGTTGGCACCTAAGACCGGCGCCCATCGGCAAAGACCAACTCCGCGTTGGCACCTCCAGCGTCCAGCGTACAAAAGACCAACTCCGCGTTGGCACCTAAGACCGGCGCCCAGCGTCGGCAAAAAGACCAACTCCGCGTTGGCCTAAGACCGGCGTCCAGCGTCGGCAAAGACCAACTCCGCGTTGGCACCAAAGACCGGCGCCCAGCGTCGGCAACTTACGCGTTGGCACCCGGCACTTAGCGTCGGCAGCAAAGACCAACTACGCGTTGACACTAAGGACCAGCGCCCGCGTTGGCAATAGCAACTGACACCCGCGTTACCACCGAATATTGGCCTTGTCAACACTTAGGACAGCGTCACGGCTCGCGATCCTATTTAGCGTAACCTACTGTACATAATCCTATCAATTGGCGGTTCACAGCAGTTTGAACAAATGAAGTTAATCATAGTCGAAGGGGTGAAAGAGATTGAAAACATTCATTGATAGTAAAGGTTACAAAATTGCCGACTCAGGTCAGGCACAACCAATACAAGGAGAAAAACCAAAAGCTGTTAATGACCATCCGGAGCCGGGGCGTCATCCTCAGGGACATCGTCGGGCTTCAGCCCCTCGATATCCTCCAGGTCGTAAAGCTCCTGGATTTTATCTTTACAGTCTTGGAAGCCGGCGTCATAAGCTAGCGCCGCTGACTCGGCTACATCATTGTCAAAGGCTTCGGATTTCTTATAATCTTCTACGGCATCGGCCCCTTTCTTTTCAGCCTCGATGGCCCTCCTCTGGGCCTCCGCCACTGTCGCCTCCAGATCCGCAATTTTAGTTACGTATTGGCGGGTGGCTTCCTTGGCCGCATTTGTCTCAGCGAAGGCAGAACTCAGTTGAGTCTTTAAAACACATACCTCCAGTTCTGCCGCCCCCAGCTTCTCCTCAGCCGCTCTTTGTTTTTCCTCTGCCACCTGAGCATTGTCCAGCTCATTGGCGGCACGACGCTGAGCAACCTCCAGCGCATATTCAGCCTTTTCGGCTCTAAGCCGAGCAACCTCGATCTCACCCTTCAGGGTGGCCCGAGTATCCTCTAGAGCCATTGCCGCCTTCTCTGCTTTGACTTGGAGGGAGACCATCTCCTCCCGCGCTTGTTCAATGGCGGTGTCGCTCAGAGTCCAGAGGTTTTTAAGGGCGACAAGAGAATTCAAGGCCTATATAATATATATCCAGATATAAAGAAAGAAAAAGAGGGGAAGGAAAAGGACAATAATGGCACAGAAACTCACCCAGAGATGCGCCACCGAGCTTCACGGAAAAAGGTAACACACCCTTGACCTCGAGGTATTCTTGCACCTCATCCACCGAGGCTTCCTCTATGATCCGTGCAGCCCAACGGCTGTGGTTTGCCAGCAGCGACTGGAAGGAAGGATCGACGCCCCTCTCTTCCCTGGACGTCGGCCCTACAGAGGCTGATTCCGCCTCTGAGCCTGCCACCTCCGGCTCTTTCGCTGGCGGAGGCGCTTCGGCTGTCGCCCCCGCGGGGGGCAGGGCAGCGATTGGAGTCGCCTAAAGTTTTGTCCATCTCTTTGAACGTGGGAGACGGCGTCTCCCCCTCGGGAGATAAGTCGAGCAAGATAATCGGAGGAGCCGAAGCTGGAGATTCTCCCTCCGGTGGGTTCCGTTCCACCTCACCGGCCTCGGCCTTCACCGCGTCTGCCGTGACGGGTTTGTCGGCTTGGATTTGAGCCGCCTCGCTTACGCGCAAGGATTCCACTGTTTTGGCCCCCTGGGCCTCGGCCTCCTCAGCGTCGGCCCTTTTGGGGCCGCCCTTCTTCAAGACCTTGGCACGGAGGGGCTTCACGACTTTAGCCCCTCCGGTGTCGACCTCCCCAGCGTCGGTCTCCCTAGCGCCAACCCTCCCAGTGTCGGCCCTCCTGGGAACTTTAGCGGCGGCCCTCCCTTCGGCAGGAGGCGCAGTCCCGGCAGCCTTCCTCTTCTTGGCGGCCACCTGTTTAAGCTTATGCAGCGTCGGCGCCATCCCTACACAATCAAAGGATAGTTAAAAAAAAAAAAAAAAAAGAAAAGAGAAGCAGAGGAGAAGAGAGGCGAGTAGACTAATGCTCACCCCTCGCGGGAATTAGACCGGCACGGTGAAGATTCTCCTCGGCTAGAAGCTTATTACACCGAGGAATGTCGGCAGTCAGAAGCTGCCCAAACGCCATCCGGTCTCGTGGAAGGATGGAGGGGTCCCTATTGGCGTCGATGTTGGGTATCCCCCAGCTTCCACGAACCCCGCTGATGTCCGCAAAGAAAAACTTGTCCTTCCACCCTTTAACGGAGGAAGGAAGGCACAGTTTAAGAATCCTATTGGACCTAGGGGTGAAGGACCACCACCCCGACTGTTTGCGAAGGGTATAGAAGCTGCGGAATAGGGAAATACTAGCCTCAATACCCTGCAGGTGGCAGAGTACTAAAAAACCAACAATGGTTCGGATGGAGTTGGGAACTAGTTGGGAAGGGGTCAAGGAGTACCGGTCTAGAAGATTAAGAATGAAAGGATGGATCGGTAACCGGAGCCCGGCCTTAAAAAAGGCTCCGTACAAGGCAACCCTTCCGGAACGGGAAGAGGTTACCCTGTCGTTAGGGGTAGGGAAGAACAGATGAAGGTCTGGAGGGAAGCCATACCTGGCCCTTAAGTTTGCTATGTCTTGAGCAGACATGGAGGACGCAGTCCCTTCGGGGGACTCCTTGGCAACCCTAGAAGGACCGGCAGCCACCGACCGGTTCCGGACGGAAGTCCGCCCGCCGGCCGGACGAATCCCGGTTAGGGGACGATTGACTGGTCGTGGCTCCGGTGAGTGGTTAGAAGAAGGGGTGGACCATTGGCTGGACAGGGAATCGGAAGTCTGGGAAGGATGGTGGGAACCCCCCCAGGAACCAGAAATGGAGCAAGAAGGAGAGGAAGCCATGGGAACTAACCTGAAAAGAAAAACTCGAGCCAAGAACAGAGCACGGAGAGAATGGACGAGAGATAGAAACGCTGGCGGACTCAAAAGGGGGCAACGGCGGAAGAAGTGGGGAAGATAGGAAGATAAGGGCTATTTGTCCTCATGACGCCATCTCGAAACACCCCACGATCGTCCGATCTGACCACGCGTCCATCTTCAGTTGGGAGGCGCTTCGACGACCTGCCAATGCGATAAGCTCGAAAAGACCACCAATGAAAAGGGGGGGTTAACCTTATCGCAATGATACCGTTCGCCTTTTCGTAGCACTGCCCGAGGGAAATCCTCCCTAATCCCAACAAAGGCGAAATAATGGCGCGAAAACCGGCCACCTAGAGGATATTCACACCCCTTTCGCGGGTAAGTAAACGCTCACCCATCTCAGGGGCGGGGGGGCATCTGATACGGCTGGCCGTTTCCCCGGGGTAGTATTATCTTCTGCGCGGTTTTCGAAAGCAATGATGTGACAACAAAACCCAAGGCCAGCGTCGGCCTCCAGTGCCGGTCTCCAGCGTCGGCCTCCAGCATCGGCCTCCAAGCACAGCGTCGGCCTCCAGCGGCCTCCAGCGCCGGCTCCAGCGTCGGCCTCCAGCCTCCAGCTCGGCCTCCAGCCTCCACGTCGGCCTCGGCACCCAGCGTCGGCATCAAAGTTACACGGACAGACGTCCAGCGTCGGCCTCTAGTGCCGGCCCCCAGCGTCGGTCCTCAGCGCCGACCTCCGTGCTGGAACTCCGGCCTCCTGACTCATCGGCCCCTAGCGTCGGCCCGCAGTATCTCCCACATACACAATGTAATTTCATACAGCCGACCCCGCAATCTAAGCACCTCGCTCACCAAAATCACGGGCAAGTGTTAGCCTGATAGGCAGTTACCGCTATAAGCGGCCCTTATCCAGCAACAGTCCAACGACTTGCCGTTCGATGAAACATCACAACAGGATGGATTCGACGGTTCCAACAGACCGAGGTAAACGGGATCCCCAACAGGTATAAAAAGAGGACCCGTGCTCCATGCAAGGGGACTCTCTCTGAAACCTCCTCTAGAACAATTCTACAAAAATCATATCCCTGTTCGACGACTCACTAACTTGGGCGTCGGAGGGTCCCCGCCGGAACCACCGGTCCGGGACTTTTTGCAGGCTCCCGGAGGAAGACGGCGGCCTCTCTGTGCACACGATGATCCTAGCCTACCCGACGTTCATCATACGTGATTCGATCGCAACATATATATATATAACGCTGATATCTCATTAGATTAACAGATACTGAAACAAGATTAATGATGGAGAACATAGTGATCAATACTCTCCGTGGATGAGCTTAATTAGTCAAAAGAAATAATGATAATCTATATATGCTAATCTGTGGGATGAGCTCGTGCGTGCCTGGAGGCCGTTGCGTGGCCACTCACACGTGGTCGATCGTGTACGTCCTGGGTGTTAACTAACCGTGGGCTGGATCGCTGATCTCATTGTTTAAAGTTTATTAAAAGTTTTTACCAAACAGTGATGGAGTGGGAGCCACCCGAACGCTGGGGGTTGTCTGCGGTTGGACCTCTGGTTCTCCAGGGCGGTGCTGGCGTTGGACCCACGCCGACCCAGAATTGTAACGCCAACTGCCTCTCGCGGTGAGTTTTTTTATTGCTGTAGCTCTCCTGGTTTTTTTTTTTTATATATAAATGGACGATCATATAATTCTAGTATGAATCAGTTCAGATACATCAGAATGCAAGATTTGTAACAAAATAGAAGGACAGGGGCCTCCCATCCTTTATAACCAAAAATTGGAATGCTGAGCAACTGAAGCTGCCGCCCAATCCGTAGCTGAATTAGCTTCACGGTAAATATGACGGATCTGAACATTATCCGCTTCCTATAAGGTGGACCATATATCACTAAGAATCGGATTAGTGGGGGCTTCGGGAACATTCTCCTTCCGTAGCCACCTAATAACTATCATCGAATCACCCTCGATCACTAGCCTGTGAGCATGAAGAGTTTGAGAAGCAAAAATAATACCGTCCCAAGCTGCATAAAGCTCTATCATAGGGACAGAGTAATCGAGGGAACCAAATCCTCCAGCCGCCAACATATGACCCTGAGGCCCACGTATGATGAAGGCTGAACCAGCCAATCTACCGCGGACACTCCCATCAAAGTTGATTTTGATAAACCCTGGAGGGGGGTTTCCCAGGAAATAAAAACCGTACATCGGTTCGCTGTTCGCTGCCAAAGCTGCAGGGGAACCCCAGAGGCCAGAAGAGTCAGAATCAACCGCTTGTAAAGCACGGGCATAGTCCGCAGACATAGATCTAATCTTCCGCACAATCTTCTGAGGAGAAATAAAGTCCTCCGAGAATATAAGCTGGTTCCTCGATAACCAAATCTGATATGCTGTTATTGCCCAAAGACCACATTTTTGCTGTGAGGCCATACGAAGATCCTGAAAGAAGAAGGAACAAGGGGAGCCAGAAGCATCCACTCTGATAATATAACCCATCAGATGCCAAATTCGTCTAGCTCTAGAACAGATGAAGATAGCATGCTCAGTAGACTCGTCCCCCAAACCGCACAGAGTGCATAAAGGCTGGATAGGCACACCCCTGCAAGAGAGCATGACACTCGTCGGAAGGCAGTTCCAAAGAAGCTTCCAGATAAACAACTGAACCCTCGGAATAGCAGGGAGTGACCAGATCCAAGCAGCATCCGTCGAGCGCTGGGGATGAGGTCTATAGAGTTTCATAAGGTCCCTGAGAGGGGCCTTAGAAAGAGAGGATCTCTGCCATAACCTGACATCAGCCGAGGGCCTAGTAATAAGAGGAATCGAAAGGACCCTCTGAGAGAGTTCCTCGCCAAAGAATCGATCACCATGGGAGTATACCAGGAGGAGGAATCTGGAGAAATTAGATCCTTAACCTTCAAATCAGTGGGGACATCAATGCTGATAAAAGAGGGCCACCGAGATAGAGGGAGCTCAGAAATCCAAGAATCCTGAATAACATCAATGGATTGACCATCACCAATCATCCAAGAGATATTCTTCAGAATAGAGTCACCATACTGACATACCTCCTTCCAAAAGAAGGAGCACCCCAGGAGTGGCAATATATGGTCCCCAGACTTCCAATCACCATATCTCGCACGCATCATGGAGCTCCAGAGACAATACGGCTCCAAGAGGAACCGAGATGCATGTCTGGCCACCAGTCCTTGACGCCTGGCCAACAGGGATTGGATTCCGAGACCGCCTTCTTGGATTAGCATACATATCGTGTCCCACGAAAGAAGATGGGTGCCATGCCCTTCTGGCGTAGAAGCCTATAGAAAATCTCTGAAACATCTCTCAATCCTCCTTAGACAAGTAGTCGGGATGGCCGCATTCGAAAGCAGATAAAGCGGAAGGGATGAAAGAACCGACCGAATAATGGTTACCCTAACCATCATGGATAAACCAGTGACCTGCCAACCCTCAATACACTGACGAACACGCCTCTCGAGATCAACATAGTCTGAACAACGGGGGCGTCTACCAGTCATGGGGATCCCCAAATACATAAAGCGGTCAGTCTGAGTAGATATACCCATCAAATTGATTATAGCTTCTCTGGTGGATCTGATAGTCTTCGGACTGAAACAGATAGAAGACTTAAGACAGTTGACCTTCTGCCTGAAGCCTGACAATAATGCTGAATAATAGATTCGAAGGAGGCTGCATTGTCTATAGAAGTCTGACCTAGAAGAATACAATCATCGGTAAACAGTAGATGAGAGACAGAAGGCCCCCAGCCCCCACCATAAAAGGGACAATCCTCCCATGAAACTGAGCCTGATGGAAAGCTCGAGAAAGATCATCAGCTGCCAAAATGAACAAAAGGGGGGATAAAGGGCACCCCTGACGTAGGCCCACAGAAGAATGAAAGAACTCGGTCTGGCTCCCATTAATGGTCAGAGAGAAAAAAGGCCTCTGGATACAAGCCATAATCCACTCAATAAACAGCTCGTCGAATCCGAACTCCTGAAGAGAACAGTGTAGGAAGGTCCAACTCAATCTATCGTAAGCTCGCTCCATATCAAGCTTAACAGCCATAAGACTCCGTCTAGCTGGGGCTCTATGGAGATCATCCATAAATTCATGGGTGATGAGGACGTTGTCCGAGATAGATCGGCCTCTAATGAACGCCCCCTGTTCCTCAGAAATAAGCCGAGGGATAATCACTCGGAGGCGACTAGCTAAAAGCCGGGCACATACCTTGTACAAAGTGGTACAAAGACTGATCGGCCTAAAGTGCTGAGGAAGAGAAGCATCCGATCGCTTGGGCACAAGAGTAATAAGAGTCCGATTCCATTCAACCGGAATGCTCTTCAGATGGAAAACAGTCTGGATAGCCTGAACTACCTCCAGCCAACAATATCCCAATAATGACGAAAAAGAAGGGCGGGAAACCCATCAGGCCCCGGGGCCTTATCCAGACCAAGCTCCCAAAGGGCCAGACGAACCTCCTCCCCATAGATCGGCCTGGTAAGCATATCATTATCTATAGGAGAAACCTTCCTGGAATCAGAAACCGAATGATCGGGCCCCCATCGCCAGTGGTTTCAGACCATCTAGACTGAAAGAAGTGAAGGAACTAAGTCCGAATAGACTGGGTGTCCTCCTGATAGTTCCCCTCAGTATCAACAACCCTTCAATCCTATTAGTAGCCCTCCTTTTCAGGGTAGCCTGATGGAAGAATCTGGTATTTCGGTCCCCTTCACGGATCCACTGAACTCTGGACCTCTGTCTCCAATTAACTCCTGCTGCCGAAGAAGGAATTGGTGGAGAGCAAGATTCTCCGCAGCAATGAGAGATCAAAATCCAAAAGAAAGCCATCACGATCCTCCTTCACCTGAATGGCGCTTATAATAGCTTCAGCCTGCTCCACCTGTCTAACTAGATCCCCAACCTCCAGTCTGTTTCATCTGGAAAGTCTATGTCTGGCCAGCATAAGACGGTGAGATAACCGATAAACTGCATTCCCCTGATAGGAAGATGCCAGATCTGAGCAATTATAGACTGGGCAGTTGAATGGAACGTCCAGAACTGTTCAAATCTAAACTGCTTCTTCTGATACTGATCAGCCTCCGTGGATATCAAAATAGGACAGTGATCTGAGGCGATCCTCGGGAGATGAGAAACCGAGACAGCATGATACTTAAGAAGCCATTGAGCAGTGGCCAAAGCTCTGTCCAATCTCTCCCAGACACGTGCTGACCCCTGCCGATTATTGCACCAAGTGAATTGGGGTCCCGAATATCCCAAATCCATCAGTCCAGAAGACCCAATGAATGACCTAAATTCAGAGATGTCAGAAGAGTTAGTGACTCTTCTGCCCCCCCTCTTCTCACTAGCATCGATGATACAATTAAAATCTCCAGCGATAATAGAAGGAATCCCTTGAGCAAGAAGGGAAGTAAGCTCGGTCCAAAGGACCCGTCTATCGCGATAATCCATACTGGCATATACCGCTGATAGGAGCCAAGGGTCAGAAGACCTTTCAGAGATAACAAGGCCGATCTGCTGATTGCACTGATGAAACGCATCAATCGTGACATCAGAATGACGCCAAATGGCCAAATACCTCCAGACAAACCCTCAGCCTCCACTGCATATGAAGACCAAGACCGAGCGATCTGTCTCCGAAACCGCGCTAGACTATCACCTGACAATCTGGTTTCTAATAGAACACATATGTCAAACTTATATAGCTTCAGCAATCTACCAAAAGAGGAACGAAATGAGGGCTTATTAGCATCTCTAACATTCTAAATTAAGATCTTCATTAATTAACTGGAGGAAGATGGACCCCCCTGGTCCTCTGCCATAAAACTATCAGATTGGCATCCTGCAGACCGAGGCCCTCCCTCAGGATTCTGATTGGGACTAGCCAGCAAAGCATCAGCATCAACATCAATGTTCCCTGACCCCTGACCAAAGGAATCAATAGAGGATACCTCGCAATCCTGGGCCAAAGGCCTAGTCGATTTGACCATCGCCACCTCCTGGCCGGTGACTCCTGGGCGCCCGAAGGTCTGGGTCATACTAACCGAGGAGGAACCAAAATCCACACTACCTTTGAGCTTACTGCCCCTAACTTTCCCCTTCCTCTTCTCTGGTTTGGAGATAGCCCGATGAGGCATGCTGTCAACTGGTCTAGCCCGCTTGAGGGGCCCTGGAAACATATCCCTACTCTCCAAATGACCCCATCACTAGGAGCCATACCTAGAGAAGCAAATGGGTTGATAGACACTAGAGATTGAGACAACTGAGATTCAGAGAGCCCAGCATTGCCCAATTTCAGCTTCTCCCTTACTGTTCCTTTAAAAACGGCACACTCTTGATTAACCGGCATGGCCAAAGATGCTGAGATTTCCTTCTCGCCATCAACGTTAGCCATCCTCTGCTTCCCTTTCACTGAACCCTTCACAGCATCCACAGGAGCATAGACAAACTTCTCATCTCCAAGCGCTTGAAGGACGAGATCAGCCTTCGTAGACCCAGGGGAACGGCGCCGACTCACCTTCAATGGCGACTTCCATCCCGCTGCCAGACTTGGATCCACAGAAGCCGACTGAGGAACGGAGCAGGGAGCAGAGGTAGTTGCAGGAGCCGAAACCACTGGAGCCACCGCACTCCTCCGCTGACGAACCGCCACCATCCACGGCCCATAAACAGAACAACTGGTAGGATCCATCCCCTCAGCCATGACCGGCGGCGGGCACTTCCCCTCCAAATGCAGTGACCCGCAGACTGAGCAGATCCCTTCCATAGATTCATATACAAATTGCTGCCAAAAGGGACCCTGCGTCCCCTGAACCCGGGTTCCAGACCTAAGAGGATGACGAAGCTCAGCACGGATCGCCACCCTCGCAAAGCCTCCCCTGTTCTTTGCCATCGTTGCAGCATCAACACAGCAAAGGGAACCGCAGCTCCGAGATCAGTCTGAGAATATCCTCCATCCAGAATTCCATAGGAAGATTGGGCATCCTCATCCATAGCAGTACCGAAGAGACTGAATCCTCGGCCGGAAAAAATTCCGAACGCCAAGCTTCGGTCCCTATAATCTGACCATTAATCACCCATGGTCGATTGAGAACCAGTTCGCAAGACGCTGAATCTTCGAAGCGGAAGATGTGGCAACGAGAGGCGAGACTAACAGGGAGGATGATGCCGGGAATACCAGCACGCCTGAACTCCCTGATATAGGCATCGGCGGTACCCATTTGAGGAAGGCGAGCAATCACTGCCCTCTACTGCCATCCCACCATCTCCTCTTCCAGCAAAGACACCGGGACCCTAACAACCTTCAAAAATTTGGACTCCAGCCGCGCCACTTTCGCCGAAAAGGCGACAACGAAACCCATTTGAATACATCCGCAGCAACCTTCCTCCGAGGAGTCTCATCCACCAAATTCATCAAAGCCATAGGAAAAGAAGGGACGACGGGACGAAGGACTAAAGAGGAGAAGACACCCGGACTGGGGTTTACTTTACTTGGCCGCCTGATAACGATCCGTAATAGTAGCGTCATAGCATTTGGTCAGCGATTGGTCGCCGTACCCCGTAGGAGTCCATCATTTTCGCGACAATACCCGTAGTTTACTGCGTCTGATTCATGGAACGTGACACGCTTTTAAGGGAGGGGCAAATGCACGTTAGGATCATTGCCAGGTTTTAAAAAAAAAAAAAAAAAAAATTGCGACCCATTCTGGCTTTGAATATTGGTTTGCAAACCTGAACTAATTTTTGAATCAATGGGATAATTGCGTTATGTTCAGGGTTCATTCAAATAAAATTCGGTAGAGCATGCACAAAAAAAAAAAGGCATCTAGCGTAGACTGTAACAGTAGGATCGAGACAAACAGAGTGCACATGGTGCACGATGCAGGTGAAGCTGTCCAGTACCGATGTATTGGAGCGAGTTTAAGCGGTAGAAATAAAGTTTTCATTGCAGTGGATGGGTAGAAACCGGCGGCTGCATCATGCTGGAACAACATCGAAGTTTCTTCTACGACTGCAATTAATTACACGAACTAGAATTCAATATAATATACGTACGTCCAGGGGCAGGGCACATTCATAATTTCCAAGCATTTGAAACGCTTATATATATATATATTATCATATTAGGATTGTTATCGTTCTTTTCTCTTCCACGTACGTAAGAAATTTTTTTTTCTTGAAAACTAAAAGCAAAGCCCAACTAAAAACAATCAATTATCTACTTTGTTGTAAATGCGCGCCCCCACCATTCTACAGATGGAGAAGACCGGCCTTTAAGTTTTATCGAATTAAGAAATAATTAAAAAGAGAGTTCTGCGTATGGTAGCAGTTAGCACCTTCCAAGAATTCAACGCTTGCCCCGGAAGGACCAACGCGTGTCATCCGCTCACAGCACCACCACACCAAACGGTAGGCTTTCACATCGCATCAAACGGCGTTAGAACGACGGTAAGTTTCATCATCGGTTTAGCCAGATTAAAACAGTTTGTTTGCAATCAAACCACACGTCCGAGTTGGCTCGATGCCTAGATTGGCAAGATCATCAAAAATACTCGTAATTCTTACGTCATTAAGGATACCTCATAGGTTTATGAGCCAAGGCTAGCCTTTCATCTATTGCCTTCGATTTTTGAGATCATGAATCCGGGACAACTAGTATGAAAGCTATACTCAGCATGCATTAGTGAGGAAGATTGTCGTTATCTCACATGTAATACCTCACTTCACATCGAATAAAAAAAAATGTTATATGCTTATCGCTCAAGTTCACCTATCACTCATTAACTTTCATTTGAATTTTTATCTCATGGTTTTGATTTTCTAACAGATTAATTGGATCAACAGCTAAACTTAGGGTATTACAAATAATATCATAATTAATCTGAGTGTGATCGAGTGTGTGAAAGTTTTGGGTATGAAGAAAGGGTTACTACCTATGGGATAGTGATAGAGTCTACCCACGTGACGACGGTAGAGTCCAGCTGCAGTATGGAGCAACCCTTATAGCACTAATGAACCGCCCTCATTATAAGGGAAAAGATTGTAATACCCAAAAATAGTCCCATATTGAATGGAAAAGAAAGTGTTATTTGCTTATAACTCAAGTTCACCTTTTATCAATTAATTTTCATTCGAGTTTTTAATCCATGTGGTTTTGGCCCATTAACAGATTAACTAGACTAGCAGGTGAGCTTGGGGCATTACAAATGATATCAGAGTTGATCCAAATATGCGAAAGTTAGTAGGCTTGAAATGGTGATAGAATCTTGCCACGGCATAGAGCCATCCTTGCAGCACTAATGACCTAGCTTGAGGATGAATTATGGCTAATTTATAGCATACAAGGACGTCGCATTATAAAGAGGAAAGAATGTAATTCATCAAAAATAGTTCTATATTCGATGGGAAAGAATGTTTTATATGCTTATAACTCAAGTCCACTTACTACCTATTAACTTTCACTCGAGTTTTTGGGCCATATGGATTCAGCTCGTTAATAGGTCAAGTAGACCAGTAGGTGGACTTGGAGCATTGCATATGGTATTAGAGTTGATTTGAGTGTGCAGAAGTTGATGGGAATGAGAAAAGATCTAGTCATGGGATGGTGGTAGAGTCTTTACTATAGCGTGGAGCCATCCTTGTAGCGTCAATGATCCAGCTCGGGATAGATTTTAGCTAGTTTGTGACATGTGACGTCCTCACTTGTGATGTGAGATGAGAATGTCGCATTATAAGGGAAAATATTGTAATACTCAAAAAATAGTCCCATATCGAATTGAAAAGAAATGTCTTATGTGCATACAGTCCAAGTTCATCTACTACTAATAACTTTTACTCGAGTTTTTAAGCCATGTAATTTGGATCCCGCTAATACGTTAATTGAACTAGATGGGCTTGGAATGTAAAAGGATGCCACATAAATTTATAAGCCTGGGCTGATCCTTTGTCCCGTGATTTAAAGTTTTTTTGGGTTTTAAATCCTCAAGACTCTGTACAAAAAAAAACGTGGGAGAGGAGATGAATGACAACCTTTTATAACAGCGTGAAATAGGCCGTGGCATTTGACAAAGTTAAAGCCGATTATGTGGAAGATTGTCTCCTCAAATCGTTCTCTTTGGTTGGGGAGGACTCTGAGCAAAGAAAATAGTACGAGAAAAGAGCTAAAAAACCACATGATCAAATTCTCTTCTTTCAACAAGGTCGGTGGAACGTGGGAAAGTAAGAGCTACCTCCAACGATTCAAAGCATATCTCCAAGGCTATAATCAAAATCTAAAAATTATTAAAATTAGAAGATTTTTTTTAATTTAATATACAATCCTATGTGGATTTTCAAGATGGATTTTTACTAAAGATTTAATCAAACTATATAACAATTTTGGAATAAATAGATTTAGCATGAGATTTTAACATGACTTTTTATTAAAATCCATTTCTTCATGTTGATTTTTAAATTATCATATTTTTTTAGAGATCTCAATGCCCTAGAAAATGATCGAATGTATCTCTCTCTCTCTCCTTATAAATTAAATAATAGAATTTGATAAATCATGAATTTTTAAATTCCTTCATTCAAATGTATTCATTGCAAACGTAATCGTCATGCCATTTCGCATCCATATCATATCTTTGATTTCATAAAATGTGAATATACTAAAACATGAATTTGGTAAAGGATGGTTGCGTTAGTAGCTGACAACTAGCTTAAAACTTTGTCTGATCCCTTAAAATATAAATCTACTAAAGAAAGCAGATTCATATAGCCAACCTTATGTAGTTGGGAAAAGGCTTAGATGAGTTGAATTGAATTGAGTTGTATCATGTCTTTGATCCCAACCATCACCTTAAATCTAAATGCTCCTTTTGATGTCCAATTACATTTTGTGATGCAACTGCTATACATATGGAAGTTCAGCATTTTAGAGGTGACAAGGGGTTGATTACTAATAGTTAACAACGTTTAATCTCAACGTCAATCCATCAGAGAAAAACATGCTTTAACCTTGCAGCATTGGTGAAGGGTCGATTACTGATGGTTTGGAACAGAACAAGACAAACCCAAAGCCTGGCTAGCGGCCGTCGAAACTTACATCCTTAAGCCTATACTTAATTACTATGTCCAGTAAAAATATTAAAAAATGATGTGGCATGTAATATAAAGGAAATATAAACATATTTAGTTAAGAATAATGTAATTAATATTAATGATCCATCTAAAAGTCGAAGCTGATGAATTATTTCTTGTATTAAAGCTTCAAATAATTAACCGGACGGAGAACTTATTCTATTAAGCCCGCAGCTTATGAACTATGCATATAGCCGTTAGAGCATTCTGATCCAATATTCATTGACAAGCAAATTGAAAAACTTTGCATCACCTGAAAATAGTCAAAGAACTCTCAAATGAATCCAGTTGGTGAGGCATCGCAGGAATTTTAATTCCTGCTACAAATGGAAGGTAGAAAATTTGGTGTCAATGTAGAAATTTCTCTGCTTTCTCTGCGCACATTGAGAGAAGAGCATTGTTCAACTGTAGCAGCGAAGAAAGGGAAGCATATAAGATTCTTGGACTGGTCTAGCTCTTTACTTTGTTGTTTCTTCTTATCAACCAAGTTGCACTCTGCTTTAGTTGGGCGATCCTAATAAACACTTGGTTGCTTGGGCACATAGCACTTATAGATAAAATGGCACCTTAGTTGTTAAGTAGAGGGATAGGACCATTGGGATAAGATCCAATTTACAATTTGGACTAAAAAATTCTTTCCTTTGTGGAAGTAGCATTGACTCTATGGTGGTTTCTCCACTTTTGCTTGTGATATTTGTTAAGAGGAAGGGAAGATGGAATTCTAGACTGATAGAATGGTTAAAACAATATACATTTAAGCTATTATTATCAATAATGTCTAGCAGATAAAATATCAGGCAAGCTTGGAAGAAAGTTTTGGCTAAAGCCTTTTGGGTGTTACTTCAAACGTTTGACATGAATAATTCAAATAATATGGTGATGAAACACTGAGAATATGGTGTAGGGCCAAAAGTGCCCTGCATCCGAATTCATGTACACCGCCTTTTGTTCAAGAGTTGGTCCAAGTCCAATCCGTTGAGCCCAATATAACGCAATGTGACCAATAATTCTATCTGGATTTGGACTTAGTTCAAATTAGCGGAATCAGACGATAAATTGAGTTAGGATAGCCTAATTCAAATAGTTTAAAACCAATTAATCCCAACCAGAATTGGATCCGGTTAAATTTCTGTGAACCAGAAATTGGCTAGATTATATATCCTAAACCAGAATTTAATGAAAACTAAGTGTGGTTATGTTTAGTTAATGTGGAACTACGCCAGATTATTTTAAAATTTAATTAGATTAGGTTGTGAATAATTTAAACAGACTGGGATTAAAGGAAATGAGGGCCAAATTAAATTGCAAATTAATTCTCTCTCTCTCTCTCTCTCTCAACTGGGACGTCTTAATCCTTCGCATAGTTTGATTTATTAGAATCATGTTTTAAAGATTCTGACTGAGTTTTACACTGACTGTGAGCTACCAAATGCAACCCTCCTTCTTTACTAGGCTTGGGACCTGCCTTGATGGAGTTAGCAATCAAGGGCAATTTAATTACATAAGCTAATTAAACTTAAGTAAATGTGGTAATTAAAGTTAGCAATCAAGGGCAATTTAGTAATTTAATAATTGATGAGTAAGGAAATGGCTAGATATTAACTAGTATTATTAGATAATAATTAAACATCGAAATAGAAATAGTTAATCAGGGGCATCAATAATTGAGATAGAGGGGTAATATTGTAATTAGGTAATTGTAATTCATGAAGTAAGTTGCCTAATAACTCAATTAAGCCCAATTGATGTAATTAAGCAAGTATAGGTCCAATTAGAGCCTATTAAGCCATAAACAACCTAGTTAAGTATAGTTTTGAAGGATGAAATGGTAATTTTTAAGATGTGGGCGAGAAAAGCAAAAACATAATTTTTTAATTATGAATTTGGTGAATTATTAATTAATTATGTTTAATCATACGTGATCAATGATTGATTTGATTGAGAAGATTAATTCAGATTAGCAATCTGAAGTAGGAGTTCTACACATACTATTATGCTATATGTTTGATGTCTTGCATGCTTGCATATATTATATTTTATTGTTGGATATTTTATCATGTTTTAATTGTCCATAATGTTTTATTTATGGAGTTGTATATATATTGTGGTATTATTTTGGTTATGGAATAGTTTTGGTTTTGATTTAAGCTATATGAATATGGTATGTTGAGATATGTTATTTTGGTATAGTATGATTAGCTTTGTTCCATATGAGTTGTGATGTGAGCATGTGGACTAGTTGATATGTGTATAATATATTATTATTATTGATACATTGTACTACTTCTGGTGGTATTAATGTGATTTTTTATTGGCCTAAATCGGTGGCACTAGGGAATTGTTGAAGAGTTATGAAAGATTAGTATAAAATCAATCATGGTATATGATATGACATAACCGAGTTTTAATATGTTGGACACTAGTATGGGAACCAACCTATATGTGCATATGTCGCTAGGTTAGGTTGTTGACATAAACATTGACATGAGATTAATCAGTATATTTCTTCAGTATGCAGAGTGACTTAGTCCAGTGCAAAGGTTCGTTAAGTTTATGCTCTAATGTTTACTATTAATCCATGGTGCTAATTTGGATAGTATTAGTATGATTCTGTACTGACCTAAATTGGCATCATCGAAGAAGAGCATATAAATTGCAAGAAGCCATTGTAGAACCAATCATGGTCTGTGGACATGATACAACTAGGTTTAATACATTGAGCATTAGTATGAAAATCAACCTGTGCATGCGTATATTGTCAAGTTAGGTTTAGACACGGACTATTGGCTTATGAATTGTCAGTATGTATCATAAGTGTGTAGAAGATTATGATATAGATATATGATTATGTGGATGATTTTAGTATTTTAATTTGACTTATATTTGTATTTGGACATGTTTAGTTTAAAGATTTTATAGTTGGTTTATGGCTATGTCATGTTACTTTCTATAAAATTATATTTTGTTATATCATTCATTCTGATTTTGTTAGCATATTCAAAAAGGCTTGTGTAGAATTTTTACTGGACTTTTAGCTCATTACCCACTCTCTCTTTCATCATGTTACAAGGATGATGACAATATTTATTTGCTGGATCCAAATTTAAGAGTTGGACACCAAGAGTAAGAGTAGCATACAGCATATCGTTATCACTTATCAATGTAGATATATTGATATGTACATTGAAGTTGACTTACAAGACAATTATGTTCTAGATTGATGATTTGTAATAGCGTTGTGAGATCTATGGATTTAGTTCTTGCTGATATTAATGCTTATCATTATATTATTTATGTTGAGATTTAGTAAGCCTTGTATAATCTTAAGGATCGTTTAAGAGTATATGTGTGAACCCTTGTTCCGTCCGGGGATCCTCCCATCGATGACGGAGGAAGGGAGGCGCCGTCCTTCCTCCACCATTGTTGACAGCTTG
>UESW01004837.1:0-61478 GCA_900491605.1 Calamus simplicifolius
CAAACTGAATGATGCATTAAATTATGTAATGCTAAATAAAAAGTCTTGTTGTACATCAGATTAAACATAAAGGTTTTTTAAAATTTAACTTTTTTTTTATAAGGGTTAAATTTTACATAGTCAATCATTAATCGTAATTTAATTGTGTGAATCTTTAGTATTTTCAGTATGACAGGTAGATCTACCGACGATAGATGAGCAGAGACGTAGCCTGCTGCATCAGATCACATGAGCGTCGGAGATGGAGAGTTTGGATCTCCAGCAGAGGCACAGCCTTCGATCTCTGCAGCAGTATTACCATCCAGCCGATCGGCACATACCTCCGAGAGTTCTTCCACCATCGGCCGCACCGTACTTCGACTTGATGCTCATGGGCTGTAAGTATATACTAATTAAAAATATATGTTTATGTTTTTAAGTCAATTACTTATAAACATGCATTTTTTTAACAGATTTATTGAGCAGCATCATGTATCCAGCCACATCAGCGCCGTATTTCAGAGGCGTGCAGATCCCAGTGGCTACGATTGGCGCCACGTATCTCCAGCCACGAGGGAGTTTTATTTTTCTGAGTTTCAGGTAAACTTATTAAATACAATTTATCACTGATATAAAATTTCTTAATCTTAATAAATTCTGAAACTAACTGTTTATTTTAATGCAGAAAAAGTTTACGTGGGACCCTGCCAGCCATGATGCCATTAGGGCAGCATGGGAGGCTCTGACGGACGCCGATACTCCGACATGCTTCATCGTTGGAGGTCATCGGGTCAGCGTCCTGCGCATGTGCCAGAGGGTATTTGGCACGAGTGGCAGCAGGCCTGGCAGTCCGATGGCTGGCGCAGGAGGTCCGCATCAGCCAGCACGAACCGCCGATCTGAGAAGGGCGGTCCTGGCACGGGTCTCTCCACCATACTTCGGGCTCCATTTCGATTCAGGAGCACAGACGGCGTATGGTAAGAAAACATAAATATTTTAATTACTAATTTAGTTATTTACAAATATTTGTATTAATATCATTTTTTTTTATTATAGTCTGAGCAGGAGGGCGGAGATCCTGGTGAGTTTCGTCTATTCAGGGCGACACACACCAGGAGGGACGGTTCCTGGGTCGATACGCGATCACGGGAGGTTGCGGTAAGAAATTAGATTTATGTAGTATCTGTTTAATTTCTAAAATTTTATTTCGAGAAATTTATTAACTCATTTATTGTTGATTTCATAATTTCAAGACACGAGTCGAGGAGCTTCGCTCCCAGGCATCGCAGGTCGACTCTACTGATGGGGAGACGCCCGTCGAACTCTCAGCAGAGGAGAGTCGACGTGTGTTTTTGGAGGCTGTTGGTGCCCAGCCACGAGACCGCAGGGTCTATGGTCTGGGCACTAGAGCTTCTACATTTTTTTCCCATCAGGCCTCCAGCTCGCGAGTTCTGGTGATCTTCCTCCGAGCGTTTAGAGGAGCTTCGCAGATCTATTGCAGAGGAGGTTCGCCAGGAGGTCGAGCAGGATTTTGAGGATCGTATGCGAGGCCATCAGGAGGTTGCAGACATGCGAGATGAGATGCGTCATTTGCGGAATATGGTTAGCCGCTTGTCGCAGAGTCTTCAGCCTCCACAGCCTCCACGTGATCGCCTAGATTCTTGATGTATTTTTTTTCTTTTTTTATGTTGTAAAAAACTTCAAAATTTTAATATATAAATTATTTTTGAAAATTTATTATTGTTTGGATCAATGAGTGAAAAATGTTTGTATCAATATTTAATTTAACAAAATTGTATTAACCGTTTTAATTTTTAATCTTTTTTTTTTTTAAAAAAAAATTTGCGACGCATTAGCGACTGAAATTGCATCGCTAATATTTTAAAATATTATTATTAAATATTGCGACGCAATGACTTGGCATCGTAATAATTTAAAAATAAATTTAATAGCGACGCATTAGCGACTAAAATTAGTCGTTATTTTATCTTAAAAATTTTTAATAAATATTGCGACGCAATGACCCTGCGTCGCAATATTTTAAAAAATTTTTATTTGCGACGCATTAGCGACTCAAATTGCGTCGCTATTATACCAAAAATATTATTATTAAATATTTCGACGCAGCTGGATGAGTCGTAATATTGCGACGCAATTTAGTGCATCGCAATATTAATAATAATTTTTTATTTTAAAATTAATTTTAAATTTAGCGACGCATTTGCATGCGTCGCAGTATGGCGATGTAATGTTGCATCGCAGAGAGTCGTAATATTGCGACGCAATTGCGACAAAAGGGTATTGCGATGGACATTTGAGCGACGCCATCATTGCGTCACTATTACGTCGCAATATCATGTTTAGCGACGCAATTGCGTTGCATTTGGGCGTCACAATATTTTATTTCTCTTGTAGTGATAATTAATATTGTACAGACATAGTATTTGAATCGTGAATAAGTAAAATATCAAATAATATATGAAAAAGCTAGCAAAGATAAAAAACTTAAAGTAAAAAAGAAATATACATTACAATATATATATATATATATATATATATATATATATATATATATATATATATATATATATATATATATAATATATATATATATATATATATTGATTTTGCTCTAACCCAACAATTTGATGAGCATGAAACTAACATGAATTAACATCAGAATATGACCAGCATGGAAGAATGCACGCTAAGTTTTTTATAAATGAATGATTTTCAAATAGTTAGGCAGTTGTGGTACTAAAGTAAGGTAAATTATATGGTGCTTTTGACTTTACGGGTGATGCCGTAAATAATGACGGCGCCGAAGAGATATCGGCATTATATAGCAACGTAAGGGCGTTGTATGGTCGAGTTGAACAATTAAAATAATGATTTTATTTTTCAAAAAAAAATAAAAAAATATGATAATTAGATCCATCATGTACACATGGTAAACATTTGATTTTTTAAGAAACAAACATTTGAGGTTAAAAAAAAAGGTCTTCCCCTCTTGAGAGTAATTTTTTTGATCGAAATCATAAGAAATAACTCACCAAAAAGAGAAAATCATAAGAGAGGGCTTTGTGATGGTCTTTTAAACAGATCAATGAAATGAGTTGTGAAAATTCTTCCCAAATTCATGAATATTACACAGATTAACGAGCAAAATCCAATCTTTTAGCCTCTCAGAGATTGAATTAGTTCTGGGTTCTAAAAGTGAAAAAATGCATTGAAATTTTGGAGGAGAGAAAAAGAAAAAAGAGAGGAAATCGTGTTAAAGGTATCGTGAGGAATTTAAAATTTTTAAAATTATCAAAAAAGCTTGGTTTAGTTTATTATTATGAGATGTAAACAAGATGTTTTTTGATGGTATTTATTTTGCAGTAATATAATATTATTAATTTTACATTCTTAGTAATCTTGCATTTAATAAGAGATTACTAGGAATGTGGGATTACCATGTTTAGTTTGGCTTAATAACATTAGTTCAGATTATTAGATATGTAATATTTTATCTTTTAAACAATTATCTTTTTCTCTCCCTCCAATATGAAATGTTTGTAATAAAAAGTTAGGATTCTTTATAAAATCATGTTATAAATAATATATATTTAAATATTATAAACATTTAATATGTATTATATATATATATAATAATATATGTATTAGATATTTAATAATATTATACTATAAATATGTATTTAGATATAATAATTTAACATGCAAGAAGGTCAAAAATATTTTAAATTTTAAATTTATATATTAAATATAAAATATAATATTTAAATATTATCATATAAATATTAAATATACATAATAAATTAAATATTATTAAATATTTATATGGAAGTCAAGAGCATAATTTGAGATTACAATTCTTCAGTAATCTTAGACATCCATCTTTTAATAAAAGGGAATCAAATTATCATGATTTATGATAATCTTAACTTATTAAAAATCAAATATTACCATTTAAATACTATATTTAATTACCAAATATAGTACTAATAACTTAGAGGTAGATTGGCAGCAACCAAACTGCCCCTTAAAACCATCTAGGTGAGATTTGGTGAAGAGATTTTGATTAATCCTCGACTTCAAGAAATCTACATATGCTATCTTTTTTTTAAAAAAAATTTCTAATAAAAAAAATATATTTCGAATAAAAAAAAGCTCATGTAGCTACTGCAGGTGTCAGGGGAGTTGTTTTGTGAGAGTTAATTGTTAATAATAATAATAATAATAATCTCTTTTCTCTAGATTGGGATGAACTCCGACATAATGGACTTCTCTTGCAATGTTTCTGCTGATGGTATCTTTTGTAAGAGTAAAGAGCAACGGTGGACTTGCAGCTCCCGTGGATCCAGCATGCCCTCTTGCTTGCTACCACCCCTCCCCCTCTTTCCCCTCTCCCTTTTTGGCCTCCTCTTCCCCCCACCTCTCTTCCCACTCATCTTGTTGAAGAAGCGATCCCCTCCCCCTCTTCTTCCCCCCACCCCCTCCTTCCTCTGGAATGGTTCGTTAAACTTGATAACCATGTTGAAAATGCGATCCCCCTTGTCGATATTTCATGTTTGAAAACACGATCCCCTCATCCCCCTTTTTCCCCTCCACCACAGAGGGGAAACAAAAAAAAAGAAGAAGAAGTCACATTTGATACTTGAGATGATCAACTCGTTGATATTTCACCTTCACGGCTGGGACTCCTTGTTTTATAAAATGAACTCGTCAAACTTGATCAATTATTAACGAGCGTATTGAACCTCATTTTCAATTTTGGATTTTATTTTGGTTCTTCTAGAGTTTGTTCTCACTGGATCTAATGTTAGAAAGTTCAAATCTAACTTGCAAATATTAATTGAAAAAATCTGGGTTTCCAACCAAATTATATGTGCTTTAACCAATAAAAACCCATTGATATATAGCACTGGACTAACTTAGTTATAGTAGCTCTAGATTAAAATTATACACTTGGAACCATATCAAATTAGATTCTTGGGGTGATTCACCACTACAAGAAAATGTCAAATTAGTGATGAAAATTTTGTCACTAAATTGTGACGATTTAGTAATAAAATAGTGACGAAAATTAAAATTAGTGACAGATTAGTCTATCCGTCACTAAACTGTTACTAAATTAGTGACGGACTGTCACATCCGTCACTAAATTAGTGATGGATGGGGCAATCCATCACTAATTTAGTGATGGATTGCCCTTTCGTCACTAATCGTCATAAATTAGTGATGGAAGAGCAATCCGTCACTAAATTAGTGACGGATTTTTCTTCCATCACTAATCCGTCACTAAATTAGTGATGGATTGTCACAAATTAGATGGGGCAATCCATCATTAAATTAGTGGCAGATTTTCCTTCCATCACTAATTCATCACTAAATTAGTGGCGGATTATCTTTCATCATTAATCTGTTACAAATTAGTGACGGATGGGGCAATCCATCACTAAATTAGTGACGGATTACTTTTCTGTCACTAATTCATCACAAATTAGTGACGGAAGGCAATCCGTCACTAAATTAGTGACGAATTAGCGACGGATTGCCTATCTAAATTTATACTCTAATTTTTTTTAAAAAATTATGACGAAAAATCTATGTCTGTATGTGCCAGTTACGTTTGCTGCCTCCCATGCACGTCTCAGCCACGTCTCCGCCTCCCGGTGTATGCCATACGCGTCTGCTACTTCGGCCTGCGCCCGTGCCTGCCATGGCCTGCGCGCATTTGCACCAATCGGCCTATCTCTTTGGCCGCACAATCTCGCCTGTGTCTGTCATGTCTACGTGTGCCCAGCGCCGTATCTGCGCATGCACGTGCCTGTGCGTGACTGCACTTGGCTACGCTCATCCCTAATTTAGTGACGAATTACTCTTTTGTTACTAATTTAGTGATGAATTAGTGACAGAAGAGCAATCCATCACTAATTTAGTGACAGATGGGATAGTCTGTCACTAAATTAGTGATGGATTGAAGAAGTCCGTCACTAATTTAGTGACGGATGAGAAGTCCGTCACTAAATTTAGTGATGGATTACTCTTTCGTCACTAATTTAGTGACGGATTGCCTTTCGTTACTAATCCGTTACAAAATTAGTGATGGAAGAGCAATCTGTCGCTAAATTAGTGACGAACTGCATCATCCATCACTAAATTAGTGACGAACTGCCTCAATCCATCACTAATTTAGTATTGAATGAGTGATAAATTTTTTATTCTCACTAAATTTATACTCTAACTTTTTTTAAAAAAAATATTGTGATGGAATTATTATTCCGTCACTACTACCCCTTCCTCCTTCTATCCATTTTTTTTTTTTCCATCGGCCGTTCCTTTTATCCGCCCGCGCTTCTCTCTAGGGTTCTTTAGGCAATATTGACCGAGCCGGAGAAGGAGGCGGAGATTCCCCCCTACGTTCCCTCTCTTTCTGTGATTCTCTTCAATAAGTGGAACACTACAAAAGTTTCGTCGCCTTGAAGAGTTGGGAGAGAGGTTGGTTTCAGACTATAAATTGAGGCCGAACCTCTTTTGCACTCCCGAAGACTCTGCTCTTCCTCCTCGACCGAGCGGAAGAAACAAGAGAGAGAGAGCCCTAACCTTAACAACCCTACCTCCTCCACCACTTCTTCCTCTTCATCATGGAGGAACCCCGGAGCTCGTCGTCGTCGTGGAAAGGGGAGCTTCGCGCTGCCCAAGGAGATCAGAGCAGGAAGGTCGAGGAGGTCTGGAAGGAGATTGCCGCCGGCGAGAAGGGCGACGGCGGGGATGGATCGGGCCTGGAGATGACCCTAGAGGACTTCCTCGGGAGGAACGGGGCGGTTAGGGAGGAGGACGTTAGGGTTCCATCGGGTTCCGCGCAAGTGGGTTTCGGCTTGGATTCAGGGGTCGGCGGTGAGTTCTGTCCAGCACCAGCAGCAGCAGCTGCTGCTGGAGATGGCCTCCGCAAGGGAGAGAGAAGAAATGGAGAGGAAGGCATGGGCAAGAGGCATGTGGGAGATTGTGAAGGAATCGGTAACCCAAAAGCTTCTCACATGGCATCTCCCTTCCCCTCCTTTCCTCCTTCGGGGACAACTCTCTGGCCTTACCGTAATTATCACTGGTGCTACCAGTGGTATAGGTCCACACCGCAAGGTAAGTCCCAACCCCCCTCTGATGGAATCAAACCTCAGTAGAAATCTCTGGCAAATGCTCATTCACATCCAAAAGGATTTAAATATTTTGTTCTCTTTTGTTTTCCTGAATTAATTCTTTCATACATATATTTTGCCGATATAAAGCTTTCTTTTATTCATTCTACCCACTTTCAGGTTTAGCTGCGTCAGAATTTCTAGGCTTTTACCCATGAATACATATATAAGAAATTGTGATGCGAGTTAGAAACAAATAGAAAACTATATAAGAAGATTATAGGTCTATAGATATACAAGCCCTTTTGACTTATATCTTACATGACAAAGATTTCAATTTAAAAGTGAGAAAATGATGATAGAATATGTTAGCAAGAACAGAGACTTTGTTCTATCTGGTCAACGGTGGCGGTTGTTGTTATCGTTGTTTTTCTTCACTTGATAACAAACCAAAAATTGCTGTATTGTTTTCAGAATTAGATTTGGCATTATTGCTGCAAGGGGTGGTGAAGTGATCCCAAATATTGCTATTTTAGGACTTGAAGATCCTGTGGATTTAGAAATGGATGAACATTGGAAGATCTTCACAAAGGAAATAACATGAACAGGAAACGTATACAATGGGTTAAATAGGATAACTAAAGAAGGCTTAGAGATAAGTTATTTCAAAGCTAGAAAGAAGATGGCTAATGAGACAAATGATTGGGTGTTGTAACCTTGGCCCTAACAAAAAGTAGGAGGGATGAGGAAATCACAGTTCTGCTCTCAGGTTTCCCAAATTGCAGCTGTATTCGTGGATATACTTCCTACACAAGAACCTTGATTTCCTAAAGTTATTTAAAATTTTATGGTAGGTATGCTCCCCATGAAGCTGATTAGAGCTGCTTGATTTGGTACCAGTGCTTCACAGACTGGTGGTGCCTAAATTATTGCTAAGTAATGCATATATTTCTATCTCCATGTAAATGAAATCATTGCAGCTCAGATAGAACCATAATATAAATCATGGGGTGCATTAATGATAATTCAAAAAAGGCAGATTCATGGTATTGTTCATAAAACAATAATAATTTGAACTTTATCATATGAGGAAGGGCAAAACCAATAATGTACTTCAACCTCTTAAAAAGGAATTTATAACATAAGCTCTCATGATGACCAGCCGTGAAATCGAGAAGGAGCAAAAGAAGAACATCATTCTGACATTATGTCTATGACTCTAACTATAAACTAATAAATTAAAAGTATTATTTGGAAAAGTAGATCTCATGGCCCTAGAGCTCATAATTTTAACTTATAAAATAATTGACCACCCTCTACTTCCTCCTCCTCTTGTCGTCATTCAGAAGAATTAGCCCTAAATTGCGCAGACATCGCATGATAAGTGGACAATATGATGACTGTGAAGCAACAAATGCGAATTCAGTGTCTAGATTGTGAATAAGGGTGAATATGGAAGGAAAACAAGTGAAGGGGAAAGAGACTACCATAGGCTATGAGTGCTAAGAGTTCCCAACTTCACCATTTGCTCCAAGAACATTTTAACTTTCTAATGAAGGCTTTCCATGCAATTGATCCTCATATCCCAGACCCTACAAGACAAGCCAATTTAGAAAATGCAGAAGATAGATTGGGATATGGAATTCTGCACCAACAATTGGTTTATATGGTATCTTTATAACAATGCCACAGCAATATCAGTGCCATAGGAGGATAGGGAGTTGTATCATGTCAATCTATAAGTAAGAAGTACTGCTTATTGAAATTGCCTATCTCTAAGATGGTTGTCATCACTTTAACAGTTACACTATCTTCTTATAGTCAATGGAGAGGAAGGAAGAGGCCGATGTGGATCCGGTCGACAAGGCGGCACTCCAGAGGCAGAAGAGGATGATCAAGAACAGGGAGTCGGCTGCCAGATCAAGGGAGAGGAAACAGGTTTTTTTTTAAAAAAAATTCATTCCTTTCCTTTTAATGGGCGAATAATTAGTCCTTAGTTGCATTTGTGTATATTTATGTGTTTCTGGTTTCGATGATGAATAATTTGGTCCTTGGCGGTGTGAAAAATGTTAAATTTGTGTATGTTTATGTTTTCTTCTAGGCTTACACTGCAGAACTTGAATCTATAGTGACAAGGCTGGAGGAGGAAAATGTTCAGCTACTGAAATATCAGGTACTGCTACATGTTCGTTCTAATATCTAAATAGATGTCATAGTCGTATCAAGCTTTCTACTCAAGAGTTTGGTTTTGTTGCTTGGAAAAACATGAAGTTTCTCTTCATTTCTTTTTTGAGAAACAATTTTGATTTTTCTGGAGAACATAAAGATTTTAGGAAACCAAGATGTCGACATCTCCAAATTTCATGGGAAGGGCTGGTTTAATAACAAATAGAATTGCACCTCATGATTCTATAGGTTGCTCTTGTGCAGTAGCATGGAGTTTCTGAAACACCACGTTAATTCTATAATATTCTGCCTGTAAATATGATCAAGGAATTAAGGAACCCGAATGAGTTTCTTTTGGTCCACCTACAATTTTTGATGATTAATGCTGTTGGACTTATGAGTTGTCAATTTTCTTCTGATGTTGGGGTCTGGTTGAATTGGGAATTGCAGGAGGAGCAGCACAAAGAGAGGCAACAGGTATGGATATGTGCAAGTTTGTTGGTTGTAGATTAACTTATATGACACAAACTCTTTGCCTCTGTTTATTTACCACATTAGAAATGAGTTAGTTTATGCAGTTTTCATGTTGAAGTTTTTTTATAAGTCTCTTCACATTTTGTTATGAATGCTTTATTATATTTGTAACCAAATCTGATTTTGTTATGCCGAGTCTGTTTGCATGGTTTGGATGTTTGCCAAAGTTGGCAATTCAAAACATTTGAATGCCTTTTCAGAAAGATTACAATTATGAATTTTTGGTTGTGTGGGAAGTGCAACATTCCCTAAAATTTAAAAGCATCTGAAAGTCTTATGACTCCTATTGTAGGAACAGCCTATGTTTTCCAGGCTAGCTGCACAGGCATTCCTATTGTTGAAATCAAATTATTTATCAAATTCTTTCGTTGTTACCTCCACTGCTGCTGCTACTGTTATCGTTCTTATCATTGTTACCTCTTTTATTTTATATGATAAGTGTAGTATGAAAAGTAGAAGAGTATAAGAGCTATCACTGGATCTTCTTCGTAGAACTTGGTAAGTTGAAATGGCTATGTTGAGATTTGACAATTGTTGTACAGAAACCCTTCCTGCCATTTCACCATACTAAGGTGAGAAAGATTCTATTTAATATTTTAAGCATGGTATGCTATATTGGTATGTACCACCTCGTTCGAGCATATCATACTATTTTAGTCCCAAATCAAGACTTGGTACCATTGGATATTGAGTTTCGATACGCTGTACCAACCAGCGTATCAGGCATACAGACACTATACTAGTATGGTATTAGTATAGTGCCACTGACTTTGTGTGCCCAAATTCCTGCCGGTCTCTGCGTCCGCGTCCATGGGTGCAGCAAGAATTCAAGCAAGCTATTTCTGTTGGGGTTTAGTGGTGGAGAAGCCAGATAAGAACCATGACACCAGATCGAGAAGGCAGGACAAAGTGGCCTCGTCCACAAACAAGATGACGAGGGCACCACATGAAGGAGACTTTATCCCCATCAGCCATTGTTGCAAGAAATGGTGGGCCTCCAGCCGTTTGTTTCTTTCCTTCATCATTTGTTAGGTTTGTCTTCCTCCTCTCTTAGCTTCTCTACCATTTGTAATACATGTAAGAGGCCACATTGTGAGATCAAGGGTCATCCTTGAGCCCATGAAATGGCAAAGCAAGCAGGTTCAGTCTTTGGAACAACCATTGCAGCTCAGAGCTCAATCAAGGAAGGCCATGCAAAAAGGAAGAAGCTTGAGGATGAGGGCTCAACGTCCCGCAACATCTCCAAGCTCATACTCCCGCCTTTGGCTGTGTCAGATTCCAACCAGACCCAGCTTGACCGCAGAGCGAGAGTTATTTCACCAGTGAACTCAAGATATAGGTTAGAACTACTCACACAATCATAGTAGTAATGCTTCACACTTCATAAAAGTTGCCTTCTTTGTTCTTAGATATCTCAGTCACTCAAGTACTTGTTTGAAGGAAAAGTAATAGAACTAGGGGGCTAAGAGATGTCCTTTCAGGTGCTGGGAGATGTTCATGGTGATCCTGGTGGCCTAATCTGCATTGGGAGACGTTCATGGTGATCCTGGTGGCCTACTCTGCATGGGTATACCCATTCGAGAGTGCGTTCATGAAGGCTATGTTGTGTAATGGGTCAAAATACGCCTAAATATCCTAATGGGCCTTGAAAGTCCATCACCGCCCTTTAGTGTGTGAATAAGAAATTGCGGAAACATTTAGTCCCATATCGGAAAGAACAAGAAAGGAATGTTCACTTATATGGAAACCACTTCCTTAAAGCTTAAGTTCCTTAGGCTCACCATAAGTGGAGAGCTTGAGGATGGTAGCATCACCCTCGCGCACACGCATGTGCGAAGGGCGCTTTGTAGGCGCACTGTTGGGGAGATTGTTGAGAAATTATTGCTAATCTTATTGATTTTGATGATTACCAAAAGCCATGAGTATATTAAAAGATGCAATGAGTTTATTTACATGAGCAATGAATTTATTTAGAACAATCAATGAGTATGTTAAGTATGACTTTAATCAATTTGAAAGTAACTTCAAGCTCCATGTTTAAGCTTTCAAAAAGAAATTTTTATACTTCATATTTCAATCAATGAGTTTTTGGAACATTTCTTGAATTGATTCCTAATGACAATTTTATTGTATTCAAGTCAAAAAATTGATTTAAAATTAATCTGGAACGAATTTCAAGTCAATCAGAAATTACTCTGATTTTTGATACGTTCGGAGCCGACTCTAGAGTTTCAGAGTCGACTCCACTCAGTATACAGAGATTCCTGATTTTCACGAGTCGACCCCTGTGATTTCAAGAGTCGACCCCCGATTCTGTCGAGCCGACTCCATGACTGTGTGAGTCGACTCCGCTCAGACACCAGAGAATTGTTTTTCTGAGCACTTCGCGAGTCGACCCCTAACTTTTCATGAGTCGACCCCCGACTGTCAGGAGTCGACACCTTATTTTCGATGAGTCGACCCTTTAACTTTCTGAATATTTCTATTTTTGGTATCGCGTCTTCGAGCCGACTCGCAGAAAGCAGGAGTCGACTCCAACAAATCTGGGCGTGATTTTTCTGAATGCCAACTCAGCACCAACGGTAAGATTTTTCATTAACGGCTATATTTCTTTGTTTCTAACGGCTATATTTTTGCAGAATCTATAAATAGAGAAGCCGTTTTCAAATCAAAGATATACAATAGAGAGATATACACATCAAGAGAAAAAAGAAAAAAATCAGAAAAACAGAGCATCATTTGAAAAAATCCGAGATTCAAAAATAGAGTGAAAGAAAAGGTGTGAAATCAAAGGAAGCTTCATCTGTGCTCAAGTTCAACAATCCAAGAAAGTTTCAGAAGAAAATCCAAGAGCTATTCAAGAGCAACTCAAGAGATTTTCAATATTCAAAGAAAGGAAGAAAAAGCTCAAATCAACTCCAACGTTCAGTCCGTGAAGAATCCGAGCTGAGGCCCGATTCTACACTTCAAAGGAGTTGAGGAAAAGAAGAAAAGAAGAAAAGCTCAAAAGCCAACCAACTACAAATCAGGCTTTTCTAAACTTTGTTCTTTTATTTAATTATCTGCTCATTGAGGAGCTGTGTACTTGAAAAACACTATTTCTATTATTTGTATCTAGTTCAATCTGGGGATTGAACTAGTGGAGGTAGTCTTACCTCGGTACAAGCTTGGTATAGCTTGTGTTAGGGTTTTTGTGCTGGTGAGCCCGGAAAACCGGCTGGGTTCGTTGTGATCCCGGGAAAACAACAAGTTTGAGTTGTGAGCTTGTAAAACAACTCGGCTGTAATCAAGGAAGATTATAGTGTGGACCCAAGTGAATCTTGGGAGTGGACGTAGGTGTTGGATACACCGAACCACTATAAAATCTTTGTGTTTGCCGTGTCTCATTTATCTCTATCTCTATCTCTATCTCTATTTATTGATGTATTTTGTTTTGCATTGCATTCACTTTCATCACTAAGCAAACAATATTAAAAAGGCTTAAATTTTTAAAGAACCCAATTCACCCCCCCCCCCTCTTGGGTTGTCATCTGGGCCAACAATTGGTATCAGAGCAAGTGCTCATTAGATTTTGATCACACGATCAAGAGCTAAAGATCCAAATGGCAACTCAAGTTGGATCATTTGCTGAAGGTCATTCTACGAATAGACCTCCTTTGTTTAATGGTTCAAATTATTCATATTGGAAAGCTAGAATGAGGATATTCATTCAAGCTTCTGATTATGAATATGGGGTGTTATAATTAATGGACCTAGTACACCCACACATGTTATTGATGGCACTATTGTTCCTAAGCCCGAAAGGGACTGGAATGATAATGATAGCACAGCTTAACGCTAAAGCCATGAATGTTTTATATTGCTCTTTAGATGCAAATGAATTTAATAGAATCTCCACATGTAATTCCGCAAAGGAGATTTGGGATAGATTAGAGGTTACCCATGAGGGTACCAACCAAGTAAAAGAATCTAAAATTAATATTCTTGTTCATAAATATGAGTTGTTTAGCATGGAACAATCTGAAACCATTGCATGCATGTATACTAGATTTACAGATATTGTAAATGGTTTAAAAAGTCTTGGTAAGACATATACTAACTCAGAACTTGTTCGAAAAATTCTTAGGTCACTACCAAGATCATGGGAAGCAAAAATGACAGCAATCCAAGAAGCAAAGGACCTCAACACTCTACCCTTAGAGGAGCTTCTAGGATCACTTATGACCCATGAGCTGACAATGAAGCAGCATGTAGAGGAGGACACAAAGAAGAAGAAAGTGATTGCCCTCAAAGCTGCAAAAGAAGAAGAGAGCAGCAGCGATGATGATGATGATGATGAAGAGACTGCTCTCTTAGCTAAAAAGTTTAAAAGATTCATGAGGAGAAAGAAACCCTTCCACAAGAAGAAATTTGGAGCAAAGTGGGAAGGAGAAAAGGATAAGAACAAGGACAAGGACAAAGAAAAAGAGAAAGACCCCTTGACTTGCTATGAGTGTAATAAACCGGGGCACTTTAGGAATGAATGTCCTAAATTAAAGAAAGCCTACAAAAAAAAAAGAAGGCTTATGTGGCGACTTGGAGTGATAGCGAAGAATCTTCTTCCGAAGAAGAAGAACAAAAGGAAGTCGCAAATGTATGTTTTATGGCGGACGACAACGATGAGGTAAGTTCCGATAACCCTTGATGAATTTGCATTTGATGAATTATTTGATGCTTTTAATGAACTTGTCGGCGATTTCAAGGTTTTGAAAAAATACAAGCTTTTGAAAAATGAAAATTTAACTTTCATTAAAGAAAAGGAAGATCTTAATAATGAAGTTAAGAAACTTAAATCTGAAAATGAAATTTTGATAAAAGAAAAAGAATTAATTCCAATGAAAATGATAAACTAAGGAAAGAGGTTGAAAAACATAAGAACATAGTTGATAAGTTTACCTTAAGCTCAACTAAATTGGACATGTTATTAAATAGTCAAAAAGCAGTTTTTGACAAAGCCGGATTAGGGTATAACACTTTAAGAAAACAAAAATCACTGAAAAATATTTTTGTGCGTGCTGGCCAAAGTAATTTTACATGCTTTAAATGTAATCAAAAAGGACATAAATCTTATGAATGTAAAATTCTAAAACCTAATAAAAACTTAAATATTAAAGGAAAGAAAATATGGGTTCCGAAAGGAACAATATTTGTTGCTACTAACCATGAAGGACCCAAGAAAGCTTGGGTACCTAAACATAAAGTTTGATTCATTGCAGGAATGTCTTGTGGCCAAGAGATCAAAGAGAAAGTGGTATCTTGATAGTGGCTGCTCAAGACATATGACGGGTGACAAAGAAGAATTCATCACCCTTGAAGAAAAGAAAGGAGGAGTTGTTACATTTGGCGACAATGGCAAAGGCCAAATCTTGGGGTTTGGTAACATTCAAATAACTCCCTCCACATTATTGAAATGTACTTTATGTTGATGGTTTAAAGCATAACTTAATTAGTATAAGCCAATTATGTGACAAAGGTTTTAAAGTATCATTTGAATCTTCTATATGCACAGTAGCTAATCCCATTGATAATAGCATTGTTTTTATTGGAAATAGAAATGGCAATGTATACTTGATTGACTTAGACAATTTGTCTACTAATAATCATTGCTTAGTTGCTAATAATGCTAATATGAATGAGATTGGTTGGTTGTGGCATCGAAGATTAGGTCATGCAAGCACACACCTAATTTCAAAACTAATTAAAATGGATTTAGTAAAAGGGCTACCTAAAATAGATTTTGAAAACAAAATATGTGATGCATGTCAGTTTGGAAAACAAACGAG
Organism: Calamus simplicifolius; assembly: GCA_900491605.1. Taxonomy (NCBI): domain Eukaryota; kingdom Viridiplantae; phylum Streptophyta; class Magnoliopsida; order Arecales; family Arecaceae; genus Calamus; species Calamus simplicifolius. Next base: position 15,641 of record UESW01004837.1, read on the forward strand.
AAGTTCTTTTAAATCTAAAAATGTTGTTTCAACTTCTAGGCCATTAGAGCTACTTCACATGGACCTTTTTGGACCAACTAGAACCACAAGTCTAGGAGGAAAGAAATATGGTCTTGTGATAGTAGATGATTACTCTAGATTCACTTGGGTAATGTTTTTAGCTCACAAAGATGAGACTTTCTCGATATTCCTGAAATTCTTCAAGAAAGTCACAAATGAGAAAAACACTACCATAGTGTCTCTAAGAAGTGATCATGGAACTGAATTTGAAAATCACTTATTTGAAAGTTTTTGCAATGAAAATGGTATTAATCATAATTTTTCTGCACCAAGAACCCCTCAACAAAATGGAGTAGTTGAAAGGAAAAATAGGACTCTAGAAGACATGGCCCGTACCATGCTATGTGAAAGTAAACTCCCGAAATACTTTTGGGCGGAAGCTATTAACACAGCATGTTACATCCTAAATAGAGCTTAATAAGACCTATTTTAAAGAAAACACCTTATGAATTATGGCATGATAGAAAACCCAACATTAAATATTTTCATGCATTTGGTTGTAAATGTTTGTTCACAATAATGGTAAAAATAATTTAGGCAAATTTGATGCTAAATCTGATGAAGGAATATTCTTAGGATATTCAACAACTAGTAAAGCATATAGAGTATTTAACAAGAAAACTTTAGTTGTTGAAGAATCCATTCATGTAGTTTTTGATGAATCTTTAGCAACTCGTTCCGAAAAGTTTGATGATGAAGAAGATACAAACATAATTGAGAAAGATCTTGAAAAATTAAATATTGATGTATCTTCAGATCATGAGCAAGACGCTAAAGATAATGATTCACCTAAGGATGATGATACTAACACTAATCATAATGATATGGATCTTCCTAGGGATTGGAGATATGCTTATAGTCACCCTAAGGAATTGATTATAGGTGATCCATCTCAAGGAATAAGAACTAGATCATCTATGAGAAATATTAGTAATCATCTTGCATTTGTATCACAAATTGAACCTAAAACTATTGAAGAAGCTGAAAAAGATAATAATTGGATGTTAGCAATGCAAGAAGAATTAAATCAATTTACTAGAAATAATGTATGGACATTAGTAGAAAGACCTAAAAATCATTCTGTTATAGGATCAAAATGGATATTTAGAAATAAACTAGATGAAAATGGCATAGTAATTAGAAACAAAGCTAGATTAGTTGCAAAAGGATATAATCAAGAAGAAGGTATTGATTTTGATGAAACCTTTGCACCAGTAGCTAGATTAGAAGCCATTAGACTATTACTTGCATTTGCATGTCACATGAATTTTAACTTATTTCAAATGGATGTAAAAAGTGCTTTTCTAAATGGATTATAAATGAAGAAGTATATGTAGAACAACCACCAGGTTTTGAAGATCATGAATTTTCAAATCACGTTTTTAAATTGCACAAAGCTTATATGGTTTGAAACAAGCACCTAGAGCTTGGTATGATAGATTAAGTAAATTCTTAATTGAAAATGATTTTATAAGAGGAAATGTTGATAAAACATTATTTTTGAAAAGAAAAGGTAAAGATTTATTAGTAGTTCAAATATATGTTGATGATATCATTTTTGGTGCTACTAACAATCTTCTATGTCAAGAATTTGCTAAGTTGATGCAGGGTGAATTTGAAATGAGCATGATGGGAGAACTCAACTTCTTCCTTGGACTCCAAATCAAACAAAGCAAAGAGGGAATCTTTATCAACCAAACAAAGTACACAAGAGAAATTCTAAAGAAGTTTGGTATGGAATCAATCAAACCCCTCGGAACACCAATGAGTCCTTCATGCAAGCTGGACAAAGATGAAGAAGGTAAGAAGGTTGATCAAAAATATTATCGAGGTATAATCGGATCCCTACTTTACTTAACTGCAAGTAGACCAGACATAATGTTTGCTGTTTGCTTATGTGCTAGATTTCAGTCTGAACCTAAAGAATCACATTTAATTGCTGTTAAAAGAATACTAAGATACTTAAGTGGAACAAAAAATGTAGGTTTATGGTATTCTAGAGACTCAACATTGAACTTAATTGCATATACTGATTCTGATTATGCTGGATGTAAGTTAGATAGAAAAAGCACAAGTGGTGCATGCCAATTCTTAGGAAGTAACTTAATCTCATGGTTTAGCAAAAAGCAAAATTCAGTTGCATTATCAACTACTGAAGCTGAATATGTTGCAGCTGGAAGTTGCTGTGCTCAAATCCTATGGATTAAGCGACAACTTGAAGACTATGGTATCACACTTGATAAAACACCTATAAATGTGATAACACAAGTGCAATTAATCTAACAAAAAATCCAATTCAACATTCTAGAACAAACACATAGAAATTAGATATCATTTTATAAGAGAACATGTTGCCAATAATGAAATTTGTCTTGATTATGTTAATACTGAAGATCAATTAGCTGATATATTTACAAAACCCTTGAGTGAAGAAAGATTCTGTTATCTTAGAGGAGAGTTAGGGATTTGTGATCCATTAGAATGAATTTGAAACCCCTAAGGAAATTTTATCTAAAATTCTTTCAAATCCTTGATCTTTAAGGAAATCTTATCTAGAATTCACATCTAATTGATCTATTAAAATCCAATGATTATTTTATCAATTTTTATGATCAATATCCGGACACATTTCAGATTATCTGAAACTTTATGTTTTTTGCTCTGAAATGGTCTCGGAGCCGACTCGGTGAGTATCGGAGTCGACTCCATGTTTCTACTGAAACTCTAGAGTCGACCCCTTCTCTGCGCGAGTCGACTCCACTTCGGGATAGTTTTCTGTGACTACCCGGAGTCGACCCCTCGCTTTGCGGGAGCCGACTCGAAGTGGTCCCAGGTCGATTTATCTAGGGCAGAGTCGACTCGCCGCTCATTTCTATCATCTCAATCCTTCAAATACTCTCTCCAAAATTTTCCTAACCTTCCAAATCCTCAGAAATCCCTGATTAACCCTTCCACTAGATCAAATGGCCCTAAAACCCGTGGATCTAACCTTGGTGCGGCCGGAGTGAAAAGGAAGAAGGCGGTGAGGAAGACTGTGAGGCGTCCCGCTCGTGAACCTTCACCGAGCTTGGATTCAACCTCATCCTCTTCGACTCCTAGTGCTTCTCCCTCTACGGCTCCATCTCAGGTAGATCGACTTGCCGATAGAGTGATAACAACCGGGAGGAAAGTCGATTTTGAATTATTTGAGGCCGAAGGATTTCTTGTGGGGAGGCAGTTGATTGAGATGGGTTGGGAGAAGATTTGTTCTTTAGATTGTCCTACCTACCCAGCCCTAGTCAAAGAATTTTATAAGAATCTATCAGAGGAGACAATGGACTTGTAAGCATCATTAGAGGAAATAGAATTTCAGTGACAGTGGATTTGCTTTCAAGATTGTTGGATCTTCCAGTGTCGGGTACATCTACTTTTTCTTCTGAAGATAGAAGCCCAGCTCTATCTAGACTGCTTAACAGGGAGATTGTTGGTTTTGAAGAGGTCTTTGCTAATCAATGTCCTTAGAATTAAGACTTCTCCACAATATTTGTAGTAGAATCCTATTCCCCAAGATTGGGAGATTTGACTATGTTTCTGAAAGAGATATATTTGTAATGGATGCATAGTAACTGGTAAACCCATTAATCTTCCAGCATGATATTATGGTACATTGCTGATTGTGGAGCAAGAGAAAATCCAGTTTACCCTACGGCATGATTCTTACTAAAATTTTCAAAGCCAAGGGATAATCATATCAGATAGTGAGCCAATGAGGAACTTAAGACATACCGATTACTATAGTTTGGCCACTATACATAGAATGGGTTTTGTGAAGAAGAATGGCAGATGGGAAAGGAAAGGTATGATGGAAGATAGAGCCGCGGACATTGAGGCACCGGGACCGTCAGTCAGACATTCTTCGCCTGTACCTCCGAGCTCTCCTGTTCCTGCTCCAGCCCTTCCCCTGCTCCGTTGGTTGATCAGCATCATCTTCATCTGTCGGTTTCTCAGAACTTCAGTTAAGGCAGCTTAAAGGTCTTCTTGATGATCAGGCAGATAAATTGAAATCAGAGTTTGAAAACAAATTTATGAATCTTAAAGAAACTCTTTACTCTTTAGATGATCGGATCACCAAGATTGAATCAACTCTTAGCACTTCATCTGAGTCTTTAAGTGGAGACCTAAAGAATATTTTGAAGAACTTAAAGACATCTGTGGAGATGGTGAAACCTATGCAAAATGCAATGCTGAACTCCAAGACAAAATATTACTGCTTGCACTTTTGTAGATGAAAGACTGAAGGATTATGTTAAGATTCAAACAGATGGAATGAAAAATATTATAGATCACTTAACTAGGATTGTAAGGACTCACTTTTGATGTATTAGATGCTTAGTCTTTGCAATGTAATGAAGTTCATATTATGTTTTACATTTTGATACATTGATGTAATGAAAAGTCTATTTTTTTGAATGCTCAATGTAATCTGAGTTTGAATGTACTTCTCCTATTATCAATGAATCTCAGATTTTGTTAAAACATATCTTGAATGAATGATTATGTTTGATGCTCTCTACCTTTTTGTTGATAACAAAAAAGGGGGAGAGTTTTATAACTGTATATGCATGGGGGAGAAATTAATTAATCAATGATATTAAGATATAATAAATAATTGAATGAATGGGATATTTATTGAGTTTCATAGGGGGAGCTACCTCATTCAGGGGGAGCCTAACTATGAAAATAAAATAAATTCTTTAATCAATCATGCATATACTCAATGTTTTTGTCATCATCAAAAAGGGGGAGATTGTTGGGGAGATTGTTGAATTGTTGCCCCAATCTTATTGATTTTGATGATTACCAAAAGCCATGAGTATATTAAAAGATGCAATGAGTTTATTTACATGAGCAATGAATTTATTTAGAACAATCAATGAGTATGTTAAGTATGACTTTAATCAATTTGAAAGTAACTTCAAGCTCCATGTTTAAGCTTTCAAAAAGAAATTTTTATACTTCATATTTCAATCAATGAGTTTTTGGAACATTTCTTGAATTGATTCCTAATGACAATTTTATTGTATTCAAGTCAAAAAATTGATTTAAAATGAATCTGGAACGAATTTCAAGTCAATCAGAAAATTCTCTGATTTTTGATACGTTCCGGAGCCGACTCTAGAGTTTCAGAGTCGACTCCACTCAGTATACAGAGATTCCTGTTTTCTCGAGTCGACCCCTGTGATTTCAAGAGTCGACCCCCGATTCTGTCGAGCCGACTCCATGACTGTGTGAGTCGACTCCGCTCAGACACCAGAGGTTGTTTTTCTGAGCACTTCGCGAGTCGACCCCTAACTTTTCATGAGTCGACCCCCGACTGTCAGGAGTCGACACCTTATTTTCGATGAGTCGACCCTTTAACTTTCTGAATATTTCTATTTTTGGTATCGCGTCTTCGAGCCGACTCGCGAAAGCAGGAGTCGACTCCAACAAATCTGGGCGTGATTTTTCTGAATGCCAACTCAGCGTCAACGGTAAGATTTTTCATTAACGGCTATATTTCTTTGTTTCTAACGGCTATATTTTTGCAGAATCTATAAATAGAGAAGCCGTTTTCAAATCAAAGATACAAATAGAGAGATATACAATCAAGAGAGAAAAAGAAAAAAATCGAAAAACAGAGCATCATTTGAAAAAATCCGAGATTCAAAAATAGAGTGAAAGAAAAAGTGTGAAATCAAAGGAAGCTTCATCTGTGCTCAAGTTCAACAATCCAAGAAAGCTTCAGAAGAAAATCCAAGAGCTATTCAAGAGCAAATCAAGAGATTTTCAACATTCAAAGAAAGGAAGAAAAAGCTCAAATCAACTCCAACGTTCATCCGTGAAGAATCCGAGCTGAGGCCCGATTCTACACTTCAAAGGAGTTGAGGAAAAGAAGAAAAGAAGAAAAGCTCAAAAGCCAACCAACTACAAATCAGGCTTTTCTAAACTTTATTCTTTTATTTGATTATCTGCTCATTGAGGAGCTGTGTACTTGAAAAACATATTTCTATTATTTGTGTCTAGTTCAATCTGGGGGATTGAACTAGTGGAGGTAGTCTTACCTCGGTACAAGCTTGGTATAGCTTGTGTTAGGGTTTTTGTGCTGGTGAGCCCGAAAACCAGCTGGGTTCGTTGTGATCCCGGGAAAACAACAAGTTTGAGTTGTGAGCTTGTAAAACAACTCGGCTGTAATCAAGGAAGATTATAGTGTGGACCCAAGTGAATCTTGGGAGTGGACGTAGGTGTTGGATACACCGAACCACTATAAAATCTTTGTGTTTGCCGTGCTTCATTGACTCTATCTCTATCTCTATTTTATTCACTGTACTTTGTATTTGCATTGCATTCCTTTCATTCTTCTTAAGCAAACAATTTTAAAAAGGCTTAAATTTTTTAAAGAACCCAATTCACCCCCCCCCCCCCTCTTGGGTTGTCATCTGGGCCAACACGCACTTTGCACTTTGCATCGTCGCAAGGAGCTTGAGGGGCTTTAAATTTTTTCTAGATCATAATGATCCGATGGTGGAGACTGATCGGATCAAGATAAGGGGCTAAGATCAATTGATCGTTGATCGATCGGATGAAGGGTCGAGATATGGTGATCAAATGATTGCGATTATGATCCAACGGCTGACACCCGTCGGTTGACCAGTCAATAAGATAGTTGGTGATAAGGCATCCGTCTGATCGTCGGTTGGTGATAAGGAACCCGTTCGATCGTCGGTTGGAGATAAGTCAATGGTCCGATCATGAAAAGGCATATCAAAGACATGCAACCGCCTATCTGATAATGTGATCATCAGATCACGATGATGAAAAGGCTTATCACGATAAGGATAGGCTTATCTAATCGGCTGATCTTCAGATCACAGCCATGAAAAGGCTTTTTCGATCGCCTGATCTGAAGATCATGATGTCTAAAGGGCATATCAAGGGTGATAAGCCTTCAACCCTCACATCCTTTGATTTTAGAATTTAAATTAAATTAAATTCGTAGGGTTGCTTCCAAAGGGTACCTAAAAACCTATAAATAGGACCCTAGACCTAAGCATTTCATTCATCCCAAGCCATTCCGAATTGAGTTCAATTTGAATCAATTCTAGTCTTCTTCTCTCTTAGGCATTTGCATACTTTCCTAAGGATAGTATAGCAATAGTGCATTGAAAAGAGAGTTGCATTCTTGGTTCGAAATTTTGGTGAATTGTAGTGCTGCTTTCATCAAAAGGAGACTGTTGTATCCTGGGAGACAATCGTCATACTGACCGTAGCACCATTGCGGGACGAAATTGTCTTAAGGACATAGAGTAAACTCTAGCCTCAGTCTGATTCATTAGGTAGCCACCATCTGCCAAACACCCACCAACAATCTTAAGACAATTTCCGTGCTACCAGGAAGTGCTGCTGCAGATGGCTACTATGACGACATCCGTTCAAGCCGAGAGCCGGAGAAATTCTTTGGCACTGACTTCAAGAGGTGGCAACAGAAGATGCTGTTCTACCTCACAACTCTGAATCTGTCAGAGTGCTGAATGAAGATCCGCCTGTCCTGAAGGAAGGGGAGACCGACAAGCAAGTCATTGCTGCGGTGGAGGCATGGAAGCACTCAGACTTCCTTTGCAAGAATTATATCCAATGGTCTGGACAATACCCTGTACAATGTGTACAGTAGTATTGCTACTGCCAAGGAGTTATGGGCATCCCTGGATAAAAAGTACAAGACAGAGGATGCTGGACACAAGAAGTTTGTGGTTGGAAGGTTCTTAGACTACAAATGGTCGACCACAAAACAGTTATGGAGCAAGTCCAAGAGCTCCAGATCATCCTGCATGAGATACATGCAGAGAGAATGTCTCTCAGCGAGTCATTCCAGGTAGCTGCCATCATAGAGAAGCTACCACCACTATGGAAGGACTTCAAGAACTACCTGAAGCACAAGCGGAAGGAGATGGGACTTGAAGACCTAATTGTCCGCCTAAGGATCGAGGAGGACAATAAGAGCCAAGAAAGAAGGCAGGAGGACAACCTGCTGAGCCAAAGGCCAACCTCATAGAAGGGAAGAAGAAACGCAAGTTTCCAGGCGAAGGCTTTAAACAGAAGAAGGGCAATCCAAGAAATATAAATTCAAGGGAAAGTGCTTTGTTTGTGGAAAGCAAGGACACAAATCCAAGGACTGCCGTTTCAAGGATAAAGAAAAGAAAGAGTCAACATTGACTGAAACCCTATCCAAAGAGGTATCCGAGATGATGCTGTCAGCTGTTGTATTTGAAGCAAACATGGTTGACAAAGCAAATGAGTGGTACATCGACACTGGAGCTACCAGACATGTCTGCTCTGATAAGAGTATGTTCTCATCATATACTCCTATCAATGGTAGAAATTTGGTCATGGGTAACTCCGCTACATCCAAGATAGAAGGACTTGGCCGCATTGTTATGAAGATGACATCTGGCAAGGAGCTTCTACTGAATGATGTGCTACATGTCCCTGACATCCGGAAGAATCTTATATCAGGCTCCCTCCTAAGCAAACATGGCTTTAGGATGGTCTTTGAGTCTGATAAATTTGTACTCACTAAGGGGGGTATATTTATTGGAAGGGGTTACTTGAATAATGGATTATTCAAGGTGAATGTAATGACTGTACACAGAAACCTTGAAATGAATAAAGCTTCTTCTTCTGCTTATATGGTTGACTCTTCTTGTCTATGGCATGATAGATTAGGACATGTAAATTTTAATTCATTACGAAAATTAATGAAATTAGAATTATTACCTAATCATGAAATCGATCCACATTACAAGTGTGAAGTGTGTGTTGAAGCTAAGTTAGCAAAAACACCATTTCCATCAGTTGAAAGAAATACTGAACCTCTTGACTTAATTCACAGTGATCTATGTGACTTAAAGTCAATTCAAACTAGAGGAGGTAAAAAGTATTTTATAACATTTATAGATGATTCAACAAGATACTGCTATGTGTATCTACTAAAGTCTAAAGATGAGGCTTTAGAAATGTTTAAATGTTATAAGAATGAAGTTGAAAATCAACTTGGAAAAAGATTAAGGCCATAAGGAGTGATAGAGGTGGTGAATACGATGCACCTTTTGACGAATTCTGTCAAGAGCATGGCATTATTCATCAAACTACTGCTCCTTACTCGCCTCAATCTAATGGAATTGCGGAACGTAAAAACCGCACATTAAAAGAAATGATGAATGCTATGTTAATAAATTCTGGTACACCATAGAATTTATGGGGAGAAGCAATTCTCTCAGCAAATCATATTCTTAATAAGATACCTCTTAAGAAGAAGGATGTTACTCCATATGAGTTATGGAAAGGAAAGAAGCCTTCTTACAATTACTTAAGAGTGTGGGGGTGTCTAGCTAAAGTAGCTATTCCGGACCCCAAAAAGGTCAAAATAGGACCTAAAACTGTTGATTGTATATTTATCGGCTATGCACATAATAGTAGTGCATATCGCTTTCTTGTGTATAAATCAGATATATCTGATATACAGATAAATACAATCATGGAATCAAGGAATGCAACATTCTTTGAAGATATATTTCCAAGTAAAAGGAAATTAGAAATAAGTTCAAATAAAAGAACTTATGATAATACTGCTAGTAGTAGTCATCAGGATGAATATCCTGAAGATGAACCCAGACGCAGTAAGAGACCAAGAATTGCAAAGTCTTTTGGTCCTGATTATGTAACTTATATGTTACAAGATGAACCTCAGACATTCAAAGAGGCAATGTCTAATCCAGAAGCACCCTTTTGGAAAGAAGCTGTCAATAATGAAATTGAGTCCATCATGCATAATCATACCTGGGAGTTGGTAGACCTACCATCTGGTATGAAACCTTTAGGGTGCAAGTGGATTTTTAAGAAAAAGCTAAAGGCTGATGGATCAATTGACAAGTATAAAGCCAGATTAGTGGCTAAGGGCTTCAAACAAAAAGAAGGTATAGACTTCTTTGATACCTATTCACCAGTAAGTAGAATAACATCTATAAGAATGTTAATCGCTTTTGCAGCCATTAACAATCTTGAAATTCATCAAATGGATGTTAAAACTGCTTTTCTGAATGGTGAATTAGATGAAGAAATATACATGGAACAACCTGAGGGATTTATTGTTCCAGGACAAGAAAAGAAGGTGTGTAGACTTGTTAAATCCTTATATGGATTAAAGCAAGCACCTAAGCAATGGCATATAAAATTTGATAATGTAATGTTATCAAATGGATTCAAAATAAATGAATGTGACAAATGTATATATGCCAAATCCCTGCCTGAAGGGTATGTGATAATCTGCTTATATGTAGATGACCTGTTAATCATTGGTAGTAATACTGAAATGATTAAACAGACAAAGAAAATGTTGATCAAACATTTTGATATGAAAAATATGGGTGTTGCAGATGTTATACTAGGGATTCGAATCACTAGAACATCTGAAGGAAATAATATTATCTCAATCTCATTATATTGAGAAAATATTAAATAAGTATAAAAAGTATGATACTAGCCCGGTGAAAACACCTGTAGATGTTAATCTACATTTGGCTAAGTATACTGGAGAACCCATATCTCAATTGGAATACTCACGTATAATTGGCAGTTTAATGTATGTCATGAATTGTACTCGTCCTGACATAGCATATGCTGTCAATAAGTTGAGTAGATTTACAAGTAATCCAGGTCCAAATCATTGGACAGCTCTAATAAGGGTATTAAGATATCTGCGATATACCCTAAGTTATGGATTACATTATTCAAGATATCCAGCTGTATTAGAAGGATACAGTGATGCTAAATTGGATATCTAACACAGAAGATACAAAATCCACAAGTGGATATGTATTCACCTTAGGAGGAGGTGCTGTGTCATGGAAATCTTCTAAGCAAATGTATAGCTCGATCCACTATGGAATCTGAGTTTATTGCCTTAGAAAAGGCAGCTGAAGAAGCAGAATGGCTTCGAAACCTTTTAGAAGATATTCCATGTTGGCCAAAGCCTGTGTCTGCAATATGCATACATTGTGATAGTCAATCGGCAATATGCAGAGCACAGAATAAGATATATAATGGTAAGTCTAGACATATACGTCGCAGACATAATACCATTAAGCAGTTACTTGAAATTGGTGTAATTTCTATTGACTATGTTCAGTCAAAGAAAAACCTAGCGGATCCATTAACAAAGGGGTTACCAAGAGATCAAGTAAACTGTTTATCGAGGGGAATGGGTTTAAAACCTATAACTGAAAAATCTTCATAGTGGATACCCAACCTAGCTGACTGGAGATCCCAAGATCTAGGTTCAAAAGGGACAACTAAATTATGAAGAGACTTGATAGCACTAAGGATGTACAATCCTACTCATTCCTATGATAATTGGTGCTACCTGCTAAAGGTACTAGGATAAGCATTGCTTTTAATGATTCTTATGACATGAACATCATGTGGGGTATAGCAGGATACTCTTAATAAGAATCACCTATGTGAGTGTGAACTGGGCCAATTCTATGAGAATTTTAAGGTTTAATTCTCTGAAGCACTCATGAGACCAGGAGTTGTTCGGGGCCAAAATGAACACAACCATGAGAACCAAAAGAATGCTCGGGAAGAAGTTGCGTGATTGTTATTGTCTTAGTTTACACAAAACGCTGAAAGGTTCAAGACATCATGTTCACCTTTTAGCAAGTAAACTCGATAACAACTCACTAAGGAAGGTTCAAAGCCACAAGCTACCTATCCCGATACAACTTCATCCCATTATACTCTCTTTAGTGTGTCTGCATATTCATTTGCATTAAAATCCTTTTATGTGGGGGTTTGCCTTTGCTGATCTTTGATGATCTTTGATCTAAGTCCAATTTCCATTCATGTGGGGGATTGTTGGGTAATGGGCCAAAATAGCCTAAATACCCTAATGGGCCTTGAAAGCCCATTACCCCTTTGTGTGTGAATGAGAAATTGCGGGGACATTTAGTCCCACATCGAAAAGAACAAGAAAGGAAGGTTCACTTATATGGAAACCACTTCCTTGAAGCTTAAGTTCCTTAGGCTCACCATAAGTGGAGAGCTTGAGGGTCACGCGCACGCGCATGTGCGAAGGGCGCAATGGGCGCTTTGTAGGCGCACTTTGCACTTCGCACGTGCGCATCGTCGCGAGGAGCTTGAGGGGCTTTAAATTTTTTTAGATCATGATGATCCGACGGTGGAGACTGATCGGATCAAGATAAGGGGCTGAGATCAATTGATCGTTGATCGATCGGATGAAGGGTCGAGATGTGGTGATCAAATCATGATCGCGATCGCGATCCAATGACTGACACCGTCGGTTGACCAGTCAACAGGATGGTTGGTTGACAGTCAACGGACTTGATAAGGCATCCGTCCGATCATCGGTTGGTGATAAGGTCCCGTTCGATCCGGTTGAGATAAGTCAATCCGATCATGAAAAGATATCAAAGACATGCAACTTATCTGATAACGTGATCATCAGATCACGATGATGAAAAGGCTTATCAGGATAAGGATAGCTTATCTGATCGGCTGATCTTCAGATCACAGCCATGAAAAGGCTTATCCGATCGCCTGATCTGAAGATCATGATGTCTAAAGGCATATCAAGGGTGATAAGCCCTTAACCCTCACATCCTTTGATCAAGAATTTAAATTAAATTAAATTCTAGGGTTGCTTCCAAAGGGGCACCTAAAAACCTATAAATAGGACCCTAGACCTAAGCATTTCATTCATCCCAAGCCATTCCGAATTGAGTTCAATTTGAATCAATTCTAGTCTTCTTCTCTCTTAGGCATTTGCATACTTTCCTAAGGATAGTATAGCAATAGTGCATTGAAAAGAGAGTAGCATTCTTGGTTCGATTATTTTGGTGAATTGTAGTGCTGCTTTCATCAAAAGGAGACTGTGTATCCTGGGAGACAATCGTCATACTGACCGTAAGCACCATTGCGGGACGAAATTGTCTTAAGGACATAGAGTGAAACTCTAGCCTCACTCTGATTCATTAGGTAGCCATCATCTGTCAAACACCCACCAACAAGCTATTCCTTCCGCAGCCTCACCATCTCTGTTTCCCTACTACTCAGTATGGGAGCGTCTGAACCATTGCTGGCTCGGCAGAGCAACGGCAGCCATGAAGTCAGCATCGCCATCTGATAGTGTGCCATGGATCCATCCATACCTTCTCCTCTCCATTCTTCCATTTGTTTATTGTTAGCTTGCTTGAATAAGAATGCTGCAGGGAAAAGTCTTGTTTTGAGCATTGCGCTTTGCCAAAGTTACAGAGAATGACGTCATCTTTGCTATGGTATGAACGATGCACTCTGAAACTATAACAGTTTGATAGATGGAAAGCTTATAAACAAGAAACTCATGATATTAGAAACTGTTGCGAAGGCACTTGTTCGAGTAAACCTTGAGATTCTTTCACCATGACAACTATTTGCATAAACTACGTACTTGTCAGCTGGCTTCATTTAATACCCATACCATTACATGTTTAGTATTCTCCAACTAATGGATGCCCATGGAAACAAAATAAAACAAGTAGAATATTCAAGTCCTTATTGTTAGGTTTACTTCTTGAAAAGGAGGAAGATGGGGAGGAGAAAGAAAGGGCTGCCGCCCTATGATGAGAGAAGGGAATTTTTGGGAGAAAAGAATCTGTTCTCAATTCCATCCAAACCCTAGAGACTAGAGTTTAAATACATCCACGAAGTGGGCCAGACCCAGACTCAACAAAAACTCCCATGGACTAACCCAATGAGATTAAACTAATCCCCAAGCCCGTGTACACCCGTGACTTGATTTAATCTCAACCCTTGGACTCAAACCCAGCCCAATACAAGTTAGCCCACCTGGGCCTTGATAGCACCACACCAGGCCCAACAATCTCCACCTTGGTGCTTTCAAGGCCTCAGCACGTCCACTGTGTCCATCAGCTTTAACAACGAAATACACTTTTGAAAACTGTCCCGTGGAAGAACCTTAGTCAGTGCATCTGCTGGATTTTCTTTGGTGTGTACCTTCACCAGCTCCACCTCACCATCTTCCACCAGCTCTCTGATCCTGTGGTATCTGAGGTCAATGTGCTTCGTCCTGGCATGATAGACTGCATTCTGCGCAAGCATCAGAGCACTCTGGCTGTCACTATGCACCTGGACAACCTTCTGATCAAGTCCCATCTCCAGCATCAAGCCCTTCAGCCAAAGAGCTTCCTTTGCTGCCTCTGTGATACCTATGTATTCTGCCTCCGTGGTAGATAAGGCTGTGATGGGCTGCAGACATGATCTCCACGATACTGGACCACCAAACAGGCTGAACACAAAGCCTGTTGTGGATCTCCTAGTGTCCACATCTCCACCAAAGTCTGCATCCACATACCCATATAACTGCCCACGAGCCTCCTTGGATAAGTTGGATCTCTCAGCACCTTCTTGCTGTCCATAGCAAATACCAACCCCAACTGTACCTACCAAGTACCTGAAGATTCCCTTTAGTGCTCGCCAGTGCTCCTGCCAGGGTGCGCCATGAACCTGCTCACCTGGCTCACTGCATGGGCTATGTCTGGCCTACAACATACCATGGCATACATAAGGCTCCCAACACCAGAAGCATATGGTACCTTCTCCATCTCCTAAGCCTCCACCTCAGTCTGTGGTGACATGGTCTTCGATAAGGAAAAATGTGCTGCCAAAGGTAGTGCTGTCGGTTTGGCATCCTTCATCCCATATCGCTCCAGAATCTTTTTAATGTAGCCACCCTGACTCAGATGCAGCACACCTTGGATCTATCTCTGATGATTTCCATCCCTAGGATCTTCCTGGCTGGCCCCAGATCCTTCATCTCAAACTCCCGAGACAAAGCTATTTTCAGTTCCTGTACAGCCTTCTCACTCTTGCATGCTATCAGCATGTCATCTACATACAAGAGTAAGTACATCCTAGACCCATCATCCATAGATTTAACATACACACAAGAATCATACTCACACCTGGAAAGTCCAATGCTCCTAACATAAGTGTCAAATCTCTTGTACCACTGCCTCGGCGACTGCTTCAGCCCATACAGAGATTTCTTCAGCAAACAGACTTTCCCATCTGATCTTGGTTCTCTAAACCCTGGTGGCTGCTCCATGTAGATGCTCTCCTCCAAATGACCATGGAGGAATGCTGTCTTCACATCCATCTGCTCCAGCTCCAAGTCCTGAGCTGCTACAATACTCAATAATAGTCTGATGGAAGTGTGCCTGACAACTGGAGAAAATATCTCACCATAATCGATGCCTTCTTTCTGAGAGTATCCTTTGGCCACTAGTCTTGCCTTATACCTGATACCCTCTTGTTCTGAAGCTCCTTCCTTGCGCTGATAAACCCATTTACAACCAATGGGTTTCTTTCCTTATGGCAGCTGGACCACCTGCCACGTATTATTGCTGTGAAGAGACTGCATTTCCTCTGCCATAGCATAGATCCACCTATCTCTATCCTGACTTTCCATAGCCTCCTCATAGGTGAAAGGGTCTCCATTCGCTGTCACCAGGGCATATGACAACGAATCCTCAAAGCCGTATCGAACTGGTGGTCGCACGTTCCTCCTAGGCCTTTGCTGTGCGATCCCAGTATCAGTCCCCTGTCCAGCTGCATCCTGCTGAACTCCCTGGCTTCTTTCCCCTCTGTCAGTCCTCTCCACCTGAATCTCAAATCCTCCTGGTCCACTAGCAAATGGCACAACTGTATAGGAGGTTGTCTGACTAGTGTTACCGTGTTCTACCTCCTGTAGTCCCTGCTGTGCATCCATGCCACTTCTGTTCTGGAGGATTGAGCTCTCATCAAAGGTTACATCTCTGCTGATGACAACCTTCTTCTCCAAGGGGTCCCATAGCCGATACCCCTTGACTCCTCGCGGGTAGCCTAGGAACACCATCTTCTTAGACCTGGCATCCAACTTACTCCGCTCCCCAGCTCCAACATGCACATATGCTGTGCATCCAAACACCCTTAGATGGTTTAGGCTTGTCTTCCTTCCAGACCATATCTCCTCTGGAATGTCTCCATCTAACCTGGTGTGCGGTGACCGATTGACCAAGTAGCTAGCTGCATCTACTGCGTCAACCCAGAACATCTTTGGAAGCCCTGCCTGCAGCCTTAAGCATCTTGCCTTTTCCAATAGTGTTATGTTCATCCTCTCAGCCACCCCATTCTGTTGAGGAGTTCCCATCACCGAGAAGTGCCTTCTGATGCCCCACTCCTCACAAAAAATCTGGAACTCCCTGCTGGTGTATTCCCCGCCATTATCAGACCTCAGACACTTCACACTTTTACCCTGCTCCTTCTCCACCTCAGCCTTCCAGATTTTGAACTTGGTGAAGACCTCTAATTTCTCCTTCATAAAGTAGATCCACAGCTTCTTGAGAAATCATCTATCAGGGTCATAAAGTATCTGGCCCCATTCCTTGCAGAAACTGGGGCTGGTCCCCAGACATCTGTGTGTACTAACTCCAGGGGTTCAGCACTCCTAGCTGTGCTGACTGAGAACTGTACTCTCCTCTGCTTTCCCATCTGACAAGGCTCACAGATCTCCATATCTCCGCTACTCAAGTCTGGAAGCAGACCTCTCTTGCTCAGTTCTTTCATCCCCTTGTCTCCCATGTGGCCCAGGCGGTAATGCCACATCCTGTACACATCCCGGGGATCTTGCTCCACAGCTGCCACCTCAGATTTCACAGTCATCACAGAGCCCTCCATCTTGTATAGATTATTTTCCAGCCTCCTCCCTCTCATCACCACCATGGCTCCATTGGAGATGTTCAGAACTCCACTCCTGGCACGACTGCTGAAGCTGTATCCAGTCCGCTCCAAGTACCCCAATGATACCAGATTCTTCTTGAGTTCTGGGACATGCTTCACACTGGTAAGAGTGCGCACTATACCATCAAACATCCTCACCCTCACTGTGCCAATACCTGCCACCTTGCAAGGGTGATTATCTCCAAGAGTCACATTCCCCTCCTCAACCTCTGTGTAAGTACTGAACCACGACCGGTTGGGAGTGTAATGATGAGAACAGGCTGAATCCAAGGTCCACATCTCTGTGTTGTGCCTATGATCATCTGATACAATCAAGAGATCATCCTCCACCTCCTGATCTGCAACTGTACTCACAGACTCAGATCCTCCTTTTTCTCCCTTCTGATTTTTTCACTTAGGACAATTCTTCTTAAAATGTCCTACCTCTCCACACTTATAGCACTTCAGCTCTCTCTTGCCTTTCCTGGACTTTGATCGTCCTCCAGACTTACTTCTGTCCCTGCCCCTACCTCTGCCTGTCCTTTCCCCAACTGATAGACCCTCCTGGGGAACAGCTTCCTTGGTCATCTTCTCCCTCTGCTCATTCGTCCGAAGCACCGAGACAATATCTTCATAAATTAATGTCTCCTTCCCATAGAGCAGTGTTGTGACCAATGAGTCATAAGACGTGGGCATTGAACATAAAAGCAGAAGTGCTTTATCTTCTTCCTCCATCTTGACCCCAACATTCAGAAGTTCATTGCTCATCTGGTCGAATATCTGGATGTGACCCAGCACATCTCCACCTTCTGACATCCGAAGGCTGTAGAGGCGCTTCTTCAACATCAACTTGTTGCACATATTCTTTCCCATATAGAGGGTGTGCAACTTCGTCCAGAGTCCCTTCGGGGTCTTCTCCTCCAGCACTGAATAGAGGATTGAATCCGCCAGACAGCCCCTGATCATTGAACATGTCTTCTTCTCCAATGAAATCCACTGCTTGTCTGTCATCCCATCTGGCCTTTCCTCCAAAGCCAAATCTAAACCCTGCTGCACAAGGAGGTCCTCTACCCGGACTTTCCACATGGAGAAACTTCCCTTCCCATCAAACTTCTCAACCTCTATTTTTATGCTACTTCCCATGGCCAATTTCAAAAATAGCACAAAAATAAATTTTATAAAATAGAGAAGTACCTTGACAAGATTCTGTTGAAGTTATTTCAACTCCTTGAAGGCCTCCAGATTACTCCTTGAACCAGGCTCTGATACCACTTGTTAGGTTTACTTCTTGAAAAGGAGGAAGATGGGGAGGAGAAAGAAAGGGCTGCCGCCCTATGATGAGAGAAGGGAATTTTTGGGAGAAAAGAATATGTTCTCAATTCCATCCAAACCCTAGAGACTAGAGTTTAAATACATCCACGAAGTGGACCAGACCCAGACTCAACAAAAAACTTCCATGGACTAACCCAATGAGATTAAACTAATCCCCAAGCCCGTGTACACCCGTGACTTGATTTAATCTCAACCCTTGGACTCAAACCCAGCCCAATACAAGTTAGCCCACCTGGGCCTTGATAGCACCACACCAGGCCCAACACTTATCAATAGTGGGCTTCATTTAGAAATGCCCAAACGTATGTCAAAAGTGGGGCACAATCAAGCACCTAGGAAAGCTAGAATTTCTGTAGAAGCCTCAACTAAAACTCACCAAAAGATGAACAAATTTATACAGATAATTCATGTAACTTGAAACAAAGTTGCAACGAAGATAAAAGTGAGAAACGACGCATGTAGATGATATTTATTCTTAACTTATGATATTTATTCAATCTGAATGGTTTCTTGTTCTTGGTTATATCGGCTGAACATTCTTCTTATCATGGCCCTAAGGGAGAAAGAGCAAGAAAGGAAAGAAATAAGAAGAACAATAAGAAGAAGACAAGGACTGCATGGAGAAAAAGAAGCCATGTCCGGCGTATGTGCTTTGGTGCAAAGATCAATGGAATGAGGTTAGCGTTGCCAAGTGTAGATCTTTTCCGGTTTGAGGTCAAAAATTTGCACGAATCTTATATTAGTTTATTCAAATTTAGGTTAAGAAAGAGAACCCAGATGCTGATTTCAAGGAAATCTCCAATACTCTGGGGCCAAATGGAAGACCTTGATAATACATGTTTAGTGATACTTAACACGGAAGCGGGGATTGCTTCAATAGCTGCAGGTGAACGTCACATACTAGCATTCACTTCAGGCTACATCAGAATTGATGTCTAATGTATAAGACATTAGTATTGTTGATGTATACAGATATATTTATCTTATTTTATGAAATATATTTTTTATTTTAAATTTGAATTTTCATTTATAAATTTCATTAGAATGCATTAAATATATTGTAATTTAAAAATAATTTTAAATTTATAAGAATAAAAATTTGATGAAATTTTATTAGGTTAATGATGGATCAGTGATGGATTTCTGATAGAAATAATAGTGATGGATTAGTGAAGAAAATATTAGTGATTGATTAGTGATGGACAATGAATGACTGATGGATTCTTTCGTCACTAATTCGTTACTATTAGTGACAGACTAGTGATGAAGTTTTAGTGACTAAATTTCGTCAATAATCCATCGCTAAATTATGATGGAATAGTGATGAAAATATTTGTGACGGAATAGTGACGGAATAATGCATGATGGATAGTTCGTCATTAATGGATGGTTCGTCACTAATCCATCACAATTTAGTGACGGAAAATGTTTCCGTCACAAATTTTTTGACGGAATATTTGTCATAAATCCGTCACAATTTAGTGACAAAAAATATGTTTCATCACAAATTTTTAATAGGATATTCCATCACAAATTCATCGCTATTATTTTATGACGGACCTCTTTCCGTCACTAAATTTAGTGACGGCAAAAATTGTGATGATAAGATTTTTGTCACTAATTCGTCACTAAACCGAGTTTGTGACGGAATAGTGATAAAAATTTTGTCACTATTATACCATTTTCTTGTAGTGCACGTAAATCCAACATGACTAACTAGTCATTCCAGCCTACACATAATAGTAGCAATGAGTAAAAATACTAACTAGTCATTTCGGCCTCCATCTCTAGGGTTTATCAAAATTAACTTTGATGGAAGCGTTCAAGGCAGATTTGTTGGATCGACTTTTGTGATTCGTAGGTCAAATGGTGTGATGTTGGTGACTGAAGGATTCGGCCTCCTAAACTCCTCGGTTCCTCTTGCTGAGCTGTATGTTGCTTGGGCTGATATTTCCTATACCATTCGCAGCCTGGGCGCTTGCAGTCTTATTATTGAGGAGGATTCTATTATTGCTATCCGTTAGCTCTGATAAGACTCCTACGACTATCTGCTAACCAATCCCTTAATTTGCGACATTTGATCTATCCTTTAGGAAGCTTACAGTGCTCAGATTCGGCACATCTACCGAAAGCCAACTACTGGATCGCCATCTGGGTGGCCCATCACTCCGAGTTCTGGAGCTAAAAGCAGGGAGACCGATGCCCTCTTGTTCTGATCCAAATTTTGTATTCAGATATATCGGGTTCGATCCAACCTAAATTGATGTGATCATTCATCTGTACCAAAAAAATAAAAAATAAAAAATAAAAAATAAAACCTAATTCACTAGATAAACATCTATAATTTAATTAACAATGAAAATATATTTATTAATTCTAAAACCTTCGCTCAAATTTATTTTGGTCCTCGAGCTCTCGATTGTTATAGTATAGTCCCTTATATTTGAATAGTGTTGCATTCATGGCATCCCATTATATGAGGTCAGTATAGCTAATGTGTTATTTTAATACGAATGCATAGATTGTCACTTATCCTACACAAAAAGTTGGTTTTCAAACATCTTCAAAGTGATAGTTTATGTATTCACATTAAGATGATGCATAAGCTATTTTATAAATTTTAATTGATCTGCTATGCAATGGGGTGTCACAAATGCAATATTTTTAAAATATGAAGGATTAATATATAACAACTAAAAGTTTGAAGACCAAAATAAACTGTGAGTAGAAGTTTGAGACCAAAAAGTATTTTTTAACCTTTAATTAATTAGCCTTAAATTATAATATCTTAAGGTTGCTTGTAGATAAATGATTTTCAAGAGAAATTTTATCTAAAATAGAAATTTTAAAATTCTAAAAACAAATTATTTGTTTGGCTACTCTTTATGATGGGAAACTTTTAAATTTCATGGTGGTGATGTTGGAATGTGACCTTTCATGTGTCAACTAAGGTTTGATTTTTATTTATGCTAGTAAATTAACATACAATGGACATAAAAAATCTTATAGCATATGTTAAATATTTACGCTTGCTGTATTTAACATATGCTTTGGCCACAATATATATGGCTTTAGCCTCCATTTTTATCAAAAAGATATTTATACTTGAAACATTTTTTAAATTTCAAAAGTATATTTTGCACAAAATAAACTCAACTAATCATTTTTTTTTGAGAAAAAAATTATAATTTTAAAATGATACATAATTAAGACTTTGTTGACAATTTTATTTTGTGTCATAAGCATAGAATGGAGCAATAGTTTAAAGAAAAAAATGTATTGGATATATATAAAAATAAAAAAAATTGGATATAATATTTATATTTATAAGATAAATTTAGCTACATTCAAATGTGGCTAAGTTAATGTTTCAGCCATCTCATTTATCCTTAAATTGACATAGATCCTAAAGTTATCTTATATTTTTCATCTTTTTTTATCTTTATAATCCATAAACCGTGTCGATATAAGGATGAGGAGGTAACTAAATTTAAGCTTTGCTATATTTGAATGTAGCCAAATCAATATATATATATATATAAAGAGTAAATATTTACTACATATTCAATAAATATGTATCATTTCTAAGGTTCAAAGACAAAATTGTACAATGATCCTTTGATATACATTAATTTTCAAAGAAATTAAATTTTTTTCTTGAAAATAAATACTTTATTAATTTATACGTAAAATTAGTATTCTAAAATTGTGATTTTTATATTTATAATATTTTTGAATTTTGAGATTCAATAAGAGCCTACTTGACTTGGATCATTTGGGCTACGTCTTCTTTGAGAATGAATTTTGAGATTCAATAAGAAATCTCAGCCTCTCTCCTTGATTCACACATAGCCCGTGCCTTTCCCCTCTCCTCGTCTCACAATTCTTTAGATCATCCTCCAATCCCCTTCTCTTCATGGATCTCCCCCTAGTTATTCTGGTTTCATTTGAGTAGAAGTGAAACCGATGGCATTTCAAGTAGTACTGAATGTGGGCCTAGATCGGTTGAAGCCGTTGAGTTGGGCTGGCCTTAGTAATAAACAGTACTAGACTATTCTGGGCACAACTCGAACCAGCACAAATGAGCTCGTTATGTTGTAGGATGAAATAACCTATGTTTGGACAATCTCTTTACTTCAGATTATCCGAAGAAATGATACATAGGGTGGTGGAATGAAGTGACGTTTCGACATTATAATTTATCTACGTACACTGGAGTTTAAACCTTTTGCGGTGGACCGAGTCCCTCATCCTCGGGTGTGTCTTGGGGTTCCCACACAAACTTCTCCCCTTTGCGAAGCGTGGTTTCAGACTAGATAGAAGAATTAGGGAAGTTTAGTTTGTGTTTCTGATCATAAGTTAATGATCTCGCTTCATCTTTGCATTGACGTACGTTTCTATTCCATCTTCCCTTCATCTTCTTCCTTGCTTCCCTCCACTGTCACCGTGTACACGAAGGGGCCAAAAGGCATGTCATTCAGCTTTAGAAGAGGCTCCAAGGTTTCAACGATGTCTCTCATATGAGGTCTTGATTTCGGACTCTGGCTCAAGCATTGGTAAGCCACCGCTGCTGCCTTTTGAGCACCTTTGCTGGAGTACTGGCCTTGAAAGTTGGGGTCCATGATACGGCCGAGCTTGTTGGCATTTTTCAAATAAGGCCTAGCCCATTCCACAAGGTTTTGTTCTCTGCTTGGCCTGTTTTTGTCTACAGACCTTCTCCCCGTCAACAGCTCCAATAATACGACTCCGAAGCTATAGACATCACTCTTGGCTGTTAGATGGCCTGGTTGGAAGGATGATTTGATTTGTTCGTTAATCAATATTTGAACCAATAGTTAAAAAATGAAGTCAATTAAGTGCACATCATCTCTGATTCATACCAGTCATGACATACTCTGGTGCAGCGTAGCCCTGTGTGCCCATGACACGCGTCGTGACATGAGTATTTTCCCCTTCAGGACCATCTTTTGCTAGACCAAAATCTGAAAGCTTTGCCGCGTAATCCTGAGATGTGTAATTAGACACGCCGTCAGGCTCCCACCAACTAAGTCATTGAGAGACATAAGCTAGTGGATTTGGTATTCAATGTGAATTCTAGCCTATGGAATGCAGTCATTGTGTGCGAGCGAGAAGACTAAAAAAGCACCAAATCAAAGTGGCATGAGGAATGAGATAGTTAGCGCGGTTTTAAACCAGTCTGACAGCATAATTTAGTAGCCTAGATGGTCTCACCGAGACCCATCTGCGGCTGATGGGCTCTATGCCTTCATAAAATTTTATATTTGTGCCACCTTAAAACGAATGGCGGGTGGAAAGGGAGGTGAGCTCATTCAACAGTGGTGGGATCCAAAGTCATTAGATAAACAAATGGTTAATTGACGTTGCTAATTAATGCTCAGACGTATGGAGTAAGAGTGCTAAATTTGGCCTCCATCGCTCTCATTGTTCTGACAGGCTCTTTCAAAGAACTTCCAATAAAAAGTAAAGGTTGATAAGACCAAGCCAGTGTGAACGAATCCATGCCAAACTTGTGATGGAGTCAATACTCGGGTGTTCTTGCTACCAAGAAATGGGAAGAGTTGTTTACTTTCCTGAAAAATTTGACGCAGGAGAAATTAAAGAGAGAACGTGGAGAGAGCTACCGAATCTAATAATATATTTGAAGCTTTGAAATCGCGATAGATCACCGGCTTCTCATCTTCATGAAGGAAAGCGAGGCCCCTAGCAGCCCCTACGGCAATCTTAAGTCTCGTTGACCATGGCAAAGAGGCGAGAAGCCCTGCATCGATCCAGGAAAGAAATGAATTGCTTAATCCTAATTTATGTTAATCACGAAATACATATATAGGTTAAATTTAAAGGGAAAGCTATAAGCAATGATAAAATTTATGATTATCATAATAGATATAATGTTGAGAAACTAATCCAATTTCTCTCCTAATTTTTTTTATTGTTATGTGATGAGGCGTAAGACAAAAACAAGCAGTAGTCACAAAATCCACACACTAGATGGCCATCAAAACTGCATTACTTAAAGCAAATGGACAATATCCACAGCCCAAACCACTCCACCGAATGAATACAATTCATCTCTCTCAGTTTCTAGTTTTCTTTTGTCATTTTATCATCAAAAAAAAAAAAAAAAAAATCTCATGAATCTAACTCAGACTAAAAGATCCCGAGAAGATCAAAAGTAGACTTACTCTTAAAGAGATGGTTCTCCAAACTCCCTCTTGCAATATACTCGTAGACAAGCAGTCTGTGCTCATCTTCGCAGCTATATCCTATCAGCTTCACAAGATGGGGATGCCTCAGTTGGCCAAGAAAGACAACCTCAGCCTGCAAAAAAATCAAATGGGAGAAGTATTAGTCTAGAGAAACTGATCACTACAAGCGATCAAATTCTTAATTAACAACAGAAGTCAATGGTCAACAAGCCGAAGGCACTGTGGAAGTTCTCACCAGCCATTCCCGGTGGCCCTGCAACCCTTCCAAGTCCAGGGACTTCACCGCTACCGTTTGAGCCTTCAGCCCAGGCCGTAGCTTGTCGTCGACGAATCCCTTGTAGACAGCCCCAAACCCGCCTGATCCAATGAAATTGCTCATCGAGAAGTTCCTTGTCACGGCTTTCATCTCCGCGAAGGTGAACACATGGAGATTAGATCCTACGAGGGTCAATGATAGATCTTCTGGCGAGAGAGGTGAAGGTGAGTTGCTCACGTCGGAGTAGGACAACCTCTGCGGGGAGTTTGGGCTGGTGTGGCGCTTCTCAAGCTGCTGGGTTGGCCTTTCATCATCGATCTTTCCATGGCAACCCATTAGAAAGGATTTCCATGAAAGCTTAGTCATCTTTTTGTACTGATGGAACGCGCGGCTGATCAATGAAGTTTAGCTTGTTGATCAATAATCCATGCAATTAAAATTACCGACGACTGCAGTGACGTAGTTGCAAGGCCTCTCTAATCTTAGGAGATCAGTGTGGTGGCGTGGGACTCATGCAAGGGGTGGCGTTGGAGACCTTTGGTCATCAGTATGGGGAGAGATAGAGGTGGTGGCGGAGATGGGCTGGGGAGGTGCTGAAACACTTTGGAGAGAGAGAAGAGGAGGCCTGCTCACAGATCGATGAACAACTAGCCCTCTGGCTTTTATAGAGAATGGCGTTGCCACCGGTTGAATAGGAGCAGCATATTATTTTCTTTGTCTACGACTTGAGCCTCTCTTCCTTTGCTCGTTTTTTTAAAGATTGAACAAGTAGATTAATGTGAAAGATTGAATACAATAGCATTTGGTTTGGTGATGCCGGCCTCGTCATCCTTACGAGAAGCTGACACGCCACCTTCGTTTAAAAACTTCCTCTTAGGCTGTATTTACGTGGTGTGTGGATACAAATTTCGATCAGGCATCAACGTACACCACTCAAACTTAATTCAAAATAAATAGATTTTGATTGATTTATGTAACATCAAATAATTTTGCCATGCCATCTTTTAATTCGTTAACTTGAAAATAATAAAATTGGCCTTCTCGATTATTTTTTTCTTTGTATAAAAATTACCTAACATATAATTTTAAAGTAAATATATATTATTTTTATCTTTATATTATTAGAATTTAAAGATATTTTTATATTAAGTAAGTTATTAAATGAGCCATATTTATTCATATTAAGTACGTATTATTAAGTGAGCTATATCATATTAATCTAATATGATTTATTTATTAAATAAACTATTTATATAGTATTATACTACTTATTTAATAATCAAGTTATGTTTATATTAAAATTTTTAATATGATGATTATACTTGAATTTCAACATGATATGAGTGAGCTTGACATAACAACATTAATTAGTTGCTAGCTTAATTTGATGTAACCAATGATTGGTTATCATGGTTTACTATATAGATTTCTCGAAGTGGCTAATTAATTATGGCTGTTCATCCCTTTGCATAGTGCTAATGGTGAAGACGGTAAACCTGATGATGATGATCTTTTAAATCGAGAAAGATGCCTATTGTCTTATCATGCAATAGGACTCTATTCCTTACAAGAGACCACCACAATGACCTTAGGAATGGATCTCCGACTCCAACGAATTGAAGCTAGCCTGTCCTCCATTATGTGTTCATGTCATGTGGCAAATGAAAGCATAGAATATGGAAAGAAGCTATATTGTCCCATGGTGTATGGGACAACATGCGGTGCCCTGTGCTAATTAGGATGAGAGGTGGGAACATCGTCACCTGGTGCATGGGCAGAGAAAGAAACTGTTTGGTGCTGTTGCACCAGTTGGGCAATTCTTAAATATTTATTTGCATCGTGTGTACTTGTATTTCCTTGAGATTTTATGAAGTTGGTAAACTAAGGTGCAAAAGGCCATTATATGAAGTAGGTAGGGTTCTAGAACTTGGACCTTCCCTTCTTATCCATATGTTGTGGAAATCCAAGAAAAAAAAACCAAAAATATGAATGCTTGTATGACAAGATTGTGGGAAGAAGAAACTTTTGAAAGCTTTCATTTTTTTTTTCTAATATTTTTTTTTTAACTTTCTATTCTAATTTGATGGGGGAAAGAGACCATTAAACTAGATATAATTTCTTAAGACATAAGAAAACCCCACCATATATTTGTGACAGAAGGAGTAATTCCTTTGTTCTTCAAATCTCTGTCTCCTAGGTCTTAATTAGTTTCATCTATGGAAAATGAGATAACTGAGGCTTCTTTTCGAGAATGCTATACATGTTCTCATGTCAACATGGCTCTCCTTGTTCTGTTCTTAGCTATGTAAATAACGCACTTATTATTATCAAAAACCCATAGAACACTCTATACCACTGTATCATCCCTATTGAATGTCTTTCCATGGTTGATGGTTAGAGGAATATGCCAGTCAATATAAAACAAGATCCAACTAGATTCAAGGTCTAATTCCAATGAGCTGGTTGGGTTTGCATATCACGTGATTGGACCAACTGATCAGGCTCAAAGGAACTGTTCATGAATCAAGATTAAAGTTACATGAAAAAAAAGAAAAAAAGATCACTCCAAATGGTTGGGAATCTTGATTCACCAAGCAAAAAACTAGATATAAGCCTAAATCCTAGGCCTGAAAACTATTCAGGTTTAGCCTATATCAAGTTGGACCTGGCCAGACTCAACCTATAAACAACCCTACTTGTGGTAGAATAGCAATTCTTCGTATGCATCACATATGATTATTCTGAATTTTGATTCCATTATTCTTTAATGAGGTTTTATTCTCATATGCCAACTACTTATAGCCACACATGGAGTTGAGAGACTTGAGTGCTGCCAGTAATTCTCTTTACCTTTCAAAGGTATTTAATCCATCTGAACTTTCAGGAGAATTGAAGACTCTAAATCAGGTATGTTCAAGCGGGCTATGATTTTTATTTAATATTTGTAGCATGAATTTTGAAAATAAAATTCTGTTTTTAGAAGGCATACTTATTTATTTGATTTTGAAAGTACTCAAAACAACTTGGAATTGGAAATTTCATCTAGAAAACATTTTATTTTTCGTTCATTGTGCTTATGCATTTGTAAGCTTGGTGAAATCAAACAAATTCTTGGGTGCAAGCTAACAGTTTATGAACGCCAAAATAGCAGAGGATGCAGTGCACAATATGTACAAATATATTCTATTAATAATTATATTTGCTTAAAGGAAAGATGATCATAGTTTTGAAATGAGAACATTTGAAAGAAGGAATTTAAAAAATTTTAATTTTTTTCTAATTCTATTTTTTAATTGTCCGTCAAAGAATAGAGAGGGACACTTGACAATTCCTTAGGTATTAAAATTTCTCAAAAATGTAATATAGACAACTTAATTACTTGGGAGATGGGTTCAGCGAAAACCCATGTTGAAATTCCTCAATAAGCATATATTTTATTTCAAAATTATCCTCAGTTTAATTAAAAATTCAATCCATATCCTAATATAAAAATTATTTTCTCCATTCTCTCACTCTCACACATTAATATCTTACAGCAAAGGTTTTTAATATTTTTTAACTTGTTGATTTTTTTAATGATATAGTAATTATTTTTTTGAATGTTATTTTATCACAATTATAGACATGAGCTTTAGATATTAAAAATAAATTTGAAATTTTATTTAAAATCTAAAAATTTTAAGTTATTCAACAAAATATGAGCCCTAAGAAATTAGATTGCACTTCAAACATGAGTACCTTTTAATTCCATGATTTTTACCTTCCTAAGTCTCTGATTCCTTAGGTTTGGATGATTCGATCCAAAAGTTTCATCCCAAACATGCCGAAGATTTGAAATGCTCGATTTCACACCAAATGATTCAACAGGCATTAAAAGGTCTCATGTGGGAGGAACCAAAGACTTCAGCCCTACGTACCTTTGGGGAGCAAGCGGCCATAAAGAAGAATAAGCATTAATAGCTTCCAAAGACGGCAGCAGCTATATATCTGAACTCGATCAAGTAGCCTACAGTACTTCACATGTGGTGCATGCCTTGCATGATGGTCAGCTCAGTCACTGCCCCAGTCTTGGCCAGCTAATTCTCTCCTGTGGGTTTCAGTCCCCTGGCCTCCATTCACACTCCCACACGGCTAACAGGGACGTCCGATAGAAATGGGATCATTCTTTCACTGGTGCAGTGAGGGGCAAGTTGGTTGCTTTCTTAACTTTTGGAAGGAATTCGACAGTGTGATCAGGTGGAAACCTTTTGACTTCTCCGGTCTGGCGTACTCAAAGCCGCAGCATGTAAAATTCCACACGCTTTAGGAACGATGCATGTTGATAGTTTACAATTAAAGTTTAAATTTCTTCTCTTTTATTGATGAGTAATAAAAAGAGAGAAACAAAACTATTATGTATGCTAGTAGGGTTTATTTTTACATAAACTATGTTAAATTCTTAAAAGAGATTATAGCTTATCCGTAATTTAAAAAATCAGTAAAAATTGAATGAAAAAAATTAAAATTCTATAAAAAAATCTTAATTTTTATATTTATTTTATATTTATTTTTAAAAATATCCTTATATGTTCACTCAAAATTTTTCTCTCAAAAAAAAAAAAAATTATTTGCTCACTTCAAAACCTAAATAATAGAATATGGCCAAAATCGCCCACTTCAGTTGTTTGCCTTCCTTCTGGAAGGATCGCGTGGATGTCAGCCTTCTTCACCTACTTCTTAGCCATTACGTTTGTTACACGTTAAGATTTTGTGATATGATAAATAAAGACTGTCGGCCTTTACCTGCTTATCATATAGTCACTCTTGATAACAGTAGTCCCAACAGTATCAATTGGAAAATTGGAGGAGCAAGCATACAAAGAAGCAAACAAACGGAGGTCTACAATTAACACAAGAAAAATTCATATAAAACCATGGGAAAGAGATGCTGGTCCTCGGCAGCTCCCTTGTTATTCAATCTCATGCCCCTCATGGCCACTAAGGCCAAAGGGAAGTTCCGTAAGGCTTGTTGGCAAGGAAAAGTGTACGTAGTGTTGCTGCCAAATCACTCTTGGAATGCGTTGGCGAGAAACAAGCTTTTCAGACCTTAGAGGAATAACGGGACCGTCTTCTTCAGTCGAAAACCTACAAGAAAAGTTATGGGCAGGTGGTTCCAGCGGGAACCCTCCGACGATCAAGTCAGCGATTTGAAGAACAGGAATTTTGAATGGAAGAGTAAATATTCCATTCTCCCGCTGTGAGCTAGGGTCCTTTTTTATACCTATCCGAGGGTCCCTCTTACCCCTTATAGTTAGAACCGTCGAATCCCTTCTTTTGCCAGGATTGGCTCTGTGAACGGCGAGCGGGTACACCGTTGCTGAGCGGGCGACGTAAATACCGGCAGCTGTATGGTGTCTTGGTAATTGCCCGTGATTCTGGTAATAACAGGCGGGCAAGCCATGCTGTAGTTGGTGTTTTAAATCACTGCGCCCGATATTCGGAGTTGATTCCACGAGGGTAGAGAGCACATAATACGAAATTTGAGGAAGGCCAGGACCGAGGCCGAGGTGGGGCCCGAGGCCGAGGCCGAAGCGGGGGTTCCGTTAGTTGAAGGGGCCTCGGAGACCGAAGGGACCTCGGAGGCTGAAGGGACCTCGGAGGCCGAGGGAGCCTCGGAGGCCGAAGGGACCTCGGAGGCCGACACGGGACTCGAGGCTGAGGATGAAGCCGAGGCCGAGGCCGGGGCTGAGGCTCGAGGCTAAAGTCGAAGCGGGACTCGAAGCTCGAGACCGAGGCCGAGGCCAAGCCGAATCTGAGGCCGTAGCCGAGCCGAGTCGAAGCCGAGGCCGAGCCGAATCCAAGGCCATAGCCGAAGCCGAAGCCGAAGCCGAGGCCGAGCCGAATTTGAGGCCGAAGCTGAATCCAAGGCCGAAGTCGAGGCTGAGCCGAATCCGAGGCCGTAGCCGAGGCCGAGCCGAAGCCAAGGTCGAGTCGAATCCGAGGCCGAAGCCGAATTTGAAACTAGCCGAAATCATTACTTTCGTTCAAAAAATTGTGCGAGTTGTTACTGTGCTGCCAGGGGGTATGATTAGTCATATCAGATGCCCCTCGCTCCTGAGATGGGTGGGCATGTACTCATCAGCAAAAGGGGTGTTAGTATCCGCAACATCCGCCTAGCGGCTGATCCTGGTGCCGTCATTTCGTCCGTTCGGGACATTGGAATTGGATAGGATTTTTTCGGGCGAGGAACTGCGAAAAGGTGGGTGCCATCATCGTGGTGAGATCACCGTTGTCCCTTCGTTGGAGGTGTCCCTCGCGTTCTTACATCGAGTGGTTGCCGAAGCGACCTCCAATGATAAGCGGACGCGTGGGCAACTCAGAGGCAGGCGAGATGATTTGAAATAGAGGTATAAAAGGAATCATCCCTGTCCTCGGGTTTTTACCTTTTGTGTTATGCCCCTTTTCCTTGAATCTGCAAGCACCCATTCGTCTTCTACCTCCATTTTTTCCTTCCGAGTTCTTCCCTCTCAGGTTCGAGTTCCTCAGGTCAGTCGCCATGGCTTCCTCTTCACTCTCTTGTTCTATTTCAGACTCTGGGGGTTACTCCCCTGATCTCCCTCAACCTT
The DNA here is from genome assembly GCA_900491605.1 of Calamus simplicifolius. Lineage (NCBI taxonomy): Eukaryota > Viridiplantae > Streptophyta > Magnoliopsida > Arecales > Arecaceae > Calamus > Calamus simplicifolius. Next base: position 46,969 of record UESW01004837.1, read on the forward strand.
CCGTATCCTCTCCCACGCCCAATTGGTCCACCTCTGCAGAGGGGGCTTCATCGGGACAACAGCGAGCCGCCGGGCAACCTCCTGCCGGAAATTGTTCAGCCGCTGGATGGGCTCGTGTTCAGCACCGTCCGGCTGCCGCCAGCCCATCTTCCTTTGCAAGGCAGTCCCCCGAGTGGACTGTCTCTGTCATGACCGCTCAGGAGATTATCAATCTCAGGGCTCAATATCGAGTCCCTACCGATCTTCGTCTCTATCAGCCCCTTCCTGATGATAGAGTAACCTCCTCCTACTCTGGCCGTATCGCCCTTTACGAATATTATTTTAAGGCTGGCCTTCGCATTCCTATTCACCCTTTCATACTTAATATTTTAGATAGATATTCCTTGGCTTTCGCATATGTTGGAAGATTATAGAAAAATTATATGATCCAATCCTTTTGATTTTGATGATTACTAAAAGCCATTGAGTTTATTAAAGGATGTAATGAGTTTATGTAAATAAGCAACAAATTTATTTTGAACTATCAATGAACATGCTCAAGTTTAACTTTAATCAATTTTGAAAGTGACTTTAAGCTCAATATTCAAACTTTCGAAAAGAAATGTTATAATTCATGTTTTAATCAATGAGTTTTGGAATAGTTCTTGAATCAACTCTAAATGTCAATTTATTGTATTCAAGTCAAAACAATGAATTAAAATGAATCTGGAACGATTTTAATGTCAATCAGAAAAGTTTCTGATTTTTGATACGTTCCGGAGCCGACTCCTGAGTTTCAGAGTCGACTCCGCTCAGTGTACAGAAATGTGCATCTGTGTCGAGTCGACCCACGAAATTGTCGAGTCAACCCCTAATTCTGTCGAGCCGACTCCTGACTGTGCGAGTCGACTCCGCTCAGACACCAGAAGAGTGTTTTTCTGAGCACTTCGCGAGTCAACCCCAAGTCTTTCTCGAGTCGACTCCCGACTATCAGGAGTCGACACTTTATTTCAGGCGAGTCGACCCCTAACCTTTATAAACATTTCTATATTTGGAAGACGAGCTCGAGCCGACTCGGGAAAAGCATGAGTCGACTCCAGCAAATCTGGGCGATATTTTTTCACGATGACACGTCAGCTCCAACGGTAAGATTTTTGAATAACGGCTATTTTTCCTTGTCTCTAACGGATATATTTTTGCAGAATCTATAAATAGAGGAGCTCTTTTCAATCAAAAAAGTTTTGAAATCAAAAAGAGAGAAAAGAATATCTTTCAAAAAGAGGGAAAAACAGAGCTTATTGGAAAAATCTTCTAGCTCAAAGAGAGTGATTCAAAAGGAGTGAAATCCAAGAGGAAGTTTCGTCTGCTCCAGATCTTCAATCCACAAGTCAAAAGAAAATCCAAAGCGTTTCAAAGATCAAATCGAAGGATTTTCAAAAGGAGAAAAAGCTTCATCTCAACTCCAAAGTCTTCAACGGTCAAGATCTTGCTGAGGCTTGATTCACACTTCAAGAGGAGTTAGAGAGGAGAAGGAAGAAAGCCAAAGCCAACCATCTGCTATCTTATCAGGCTTTTCTAACCTTTTATTCTTTTATACTTTTTGTATATTTGCTCAAGGGGAGCATTTCATTATTAAACACTTTATTTAATTGTTGCTGATTCAATCAGTGGATTGAATCAGTGGAGGTTGTATACCTCGTTACAAGCCGGAGTGCTTGTGTTGGGTTAGTTGTGAGCCCGTAAAAAAAACGTGTAGGGTTTTGTGCTGGTAAGCCCGAGTAAAACCAGCTGGGTTCGTTGTGCGCCCGGAAAAACAACAAGTTTGAGTTGTGAGCTTGGAAAACAACTCGGCTGTAATCTAGGAGATTATAGTGTGGACCCAAGTGAATCTTGGGAGTGGACGTAGGTGTTGGTTGCACCGAACCACTATAAAATTATCTTGTGTTTGCCGTGCTATATTTTCTCTCTCTCTCTATCTCTCTTATTAATTGCTTGTGCATTGCTTATTAGTTAATTTCACTCACTTGCACATCTTGAGCAAATCAGTTTAAAACATTAAAAAGTCTTAAATTTTTAAGAACCCAATTCACCCCCCCCCTCTTGGGTTGCCATCTGGGCCAACAATTGGTATCAGAGCAAGTGCTCATTTAGAATTTGATCTCACGATCAAGGGCTAAAGATCCTTATGGCAACACAAAGTGGTTCATGTTTTGCTGAAGGTCATTCTACGAATCGACCTCCTTTATTTAATGGAACCAACTATTCATATTGGAAAGCTAGAATGAGAATATTCATTCAAGCTTCTGACTATGAATTGTGGGGAGTAATAATAAATGGACCTAGTACACCCACACACCTTATTGATGGCACTATTGTTCCTAAGCCCGAAAGGGATTGGAATGATAATGATAGGAGAATGGCACAACTAAATGCTAAAGCCATTAATATTTTATATTGTTCCTTAGACTCAAATGAATTCAACCGAATCTCAACTTGTAATTCCGCAAAAGAAATTTGGGATAGGTTGGAAATAACTCATGAAGGAACAAACCAAGTAAAAGAATCAAAGATAAATATTTTGGTTCATAAATATGAATTATTTACCATGGAACAAAATGAAACCATCACATGCATGTTCACTAGATTCACTGATATTGTGAATGGTTTGAAAAGTCTTGGAAAAGTTTATACTAACTCTGAGCTTGTTCGCAAAATTCTTAGGTCACTTCCAAGGACTTGGGAAGCCAAGGTGACAGCCATACAAGAAGCCAAAGATCTGAACATCCTACCATTGGAAGAGCTTCTTGGTTCGCTAATGACTCATGAGCTTCAAGTTAAACAACATGTCAATGAGGATGAGTCAAGAAGAAGAAGACCATCGCCCTCAAAGCTGCAAAAGAAATAAGCAGCAGCGGATGAAGAGGATGATGATGATGAGACAGCCCTCCTTGCAAGGAAATTCAAGAAGTTTATGCAAAGAAGGAGGCCCTTCCACAAAAAGAGATTTGTTTCAAAAATGGAAGGAGAAAAAGAAAAGGATAAGAAAAAGGAAAAGGACAAAGAGAAAGAGCCCTTAGTATGTTATGAATGTAAAAAGCCAGGGCATTTTAGATATGACTGTCCTTTACTTAAGAAGGCCTACAAGAAAAAGAAAAAGGCCTACATGGCAACTTGGACTGACAGTGAAGAGTCTTCTTCCGAAGAAGAAGAACAAAAAGAAGTTGCAATGTTGCTTCATGGCCAACAACGACGACAACGACAATGAGGTAAGTTCCGAAACTCCCCGATGATGAATTTACATTTGATGAAATGTTTGAGGCTTTCAATGAACTTATGATTGATTTTAAATCTTTGAAAAAGAAGTATAAGTTTTTGAAAAATGAAATATTAGCTTAGCTAAAAGTAAAAATGAATTAGCTTTAGAAGTTAAGATTTAACTAATGAAAAAGAAGAACTTAGAAAGAAAGAGATAATCTTAATCAAGAAATAGATTTGTTAAATCTGAAACTAAAAACTCAACAAAAGATTTAAAAGATCAATTAGAAACTTTAGCTTTAGAAAAAGAACAGCAAGTTAAAGAAAATGACTCTCTTAAGAAAGATGTTAAAAAATATAAAGACATTGTTGAGAAATTCACTTAAGTTCAACTAAACTTAACATGATTTAGATAGTCAAAAAGCTGTTTTTGACAAAGCAGGTTTAGGGTATAACACATTAGGAAACAAAAATCTTTAAAGAATATTTTTGTAAAAGCTAACCAAAGTAATATAACTTGTTTCAAATGTAATGAAAAAGGTCATAAATCATTTGAATGCAAAACATTAAATAATAAACAAGTTAAATGTTAAAGGAAAGAAAATATGGGTTCCGAAAGGAACAATTTTTATTGCTACTAACCATGAAGGACCCAAGAAAGCTTGGGTACCTAAACATAAAGTTTAAATTATGTTGCAGGAATGTCTTGTAGCCAAAAGATCAAAGAAAAAGTGGTACCTTGATAGTGGCTGCTCAAGACATATGACGGGTGACAAAGATGAATTCATCACCCTAGAAGAAAAGAAAGGTGGAGTTGTTACGTTTGGCGATAACGGTAAAGGTCAAATTATGGGCCTTGGTAAAGTTCGTATAACTCCATCTACATTTATTGATAATGTACTTTATGTTGATGGTTTGAAGCATAATCTAATTAGTATAAGCCAATTATGTGATAAAAACTTTAATGTTTCATTTAAATCTTCTGTATGCACTGTAACTAATTCTATTGATGATAGCATTGTATTTACTGGTTATAGACATGGCAATGTTTACTTGGTTGATCTAGAAAAATTATCTTTGAGTGATCATTGCTTAATTGCTGACAATGCTAACATAAATGAAATTAGTTGGTTGTGGCATCGTAGATTAGGTCATGCAAGCACACACCTTATTTCAAAACTAATTAAAATGGATTTAGTTAAAGGATTACCTAAACTAGATTTTGAAAACAACAAAATATGTGATGCATGTCAATTTGGAAAACAAACTAGAAGTTCTTTCAAATCTAAAAATATTGTTTCAACTTCTAGGGCATTAGAGCTACTTCACATGGACCTTTTCGGACCAACTAGAACCACAAGTCTAGGAGGAAAGAAATATGGTCTAGTGATTGTAGATGATTATTCTAGATATACTTGGGTAATGTTTTTAGCTCACAAAGATGAGACTTTCTCGATATTCCTGAAATTCTTCAAGAAAGTCACAAATGAGAAAAACACTACTATAGTATCTCTAAGAAGTGATCATGGAACAGAATTTGAAAATCACTTATTTGAAAGTTTCTGCACTGAAAATGGAATTAATCATAATTTTTCAGCCCCTAGGACTCCACAGCAAAATGGTGTAGTTGAAAGGAAAAATAGGACTCTAGAAGACATGGCCCGTACCATGCTATGCGAAAGTAACCTACCAAAGTACTTTTGGGCGGAAGCTATTAACACAGCATGCTACATCTTAAATCGAGCCCTAATAAGACCAATCTTAAAGAAAACACCTTATGAATTATGGAATGAAAGAAAACCAAATATAAAATACTTTCATGCATTTGGATGTAAATGTTTTATTCATAATAATGGTAAAAACAATTTAGGAAAATTTGATGCTAAATCTGATGAAGGAATCTTTTTAGGATATTCAACAACTAGTAAAGCTTATAGAGTATTTAACAAGAAAACCTTAGTAGTTGAAGAATCCATTCATATAGTTTTCGATGAGTCTTTAGCATCTAGTTCTGAAAAGCTTGATGATGAGGAAGATACAAACATAATTGAAAAAGATCTTGAAAAACTTAATATTGAAGTATCTTCAGATCATGAGCAAGAAGCTAAAGATGATGATTCACATAAGGACGATGATGTCAATATTGATCATAATGATATAGATCTTCCAAGAGACTGGAGATATGCTCATAGTCATCCCAAGGAATTGATTATAGGTGATCCATCTCAAGGAATAAGAACTAGATCATATATGAGAAATATTAGTAATCATCTTGCATTTGTATCACAAATTGAACCTAAAACTATAGAAGAAGCTGAAAAAGATAATAATTGGATGTTAGCAATGCAAGAAGAATTAAATCAATTTACAAGAAATAATGTATGGACTTTAGTTGAAAGACCTAAAAATCATTCAGTAATAGGATCAAAATGGATTTTTAGAAATAAACTAGATGAAAATGGCATAGTAATTAGAAACAAAGCTAGATTGGTTGCAAAAGGATATAATCAAGAGGAAGGTATTGATTTTGATGAAACCTTTGCACCTGTAGCTAGATTAGAAGCCATTAGGCTATTACTTGCATTTGCATGTCATATGAATTTTAACTTATTTCAAATGGATGTAAAAAGCGCATTTTTAAATGGATTTATAAATGAAGAAGTTTATGTAGAACAACCACCAGGTTTTGAAGATCACGAATTTTCAAATCACGTTTTTAAATTGCACAAAGCTTTATATGGTTTGAAACAAGCACCTAGAGCTTGGTATGATAGGTTAAGTAAATTCTTAATTGAAAATGATTTTACAAGAGGAAATGTTGATAAAACATTATTTTTGAAAAGAAAAAGTAAAGATTTACTTGTAGTACAAATATACGTTGATGACATTATTTTTGGTGCTACTAACGATTCTCTTTGTCAAGAATTTGCAAAGTTGATGCAGGGAGAATTCGAGATGAGCATGATGGGAGAACTCAACTTCTTCCTTGGACTCCAGATCAAACAAAGCAAAGAGGGAATCTTCATCAACCAAACAAAATACACAAGAGAAATCCTAAAGAAGTTTGGTATGGAATCAATGAAACCCCTCGGAACACCAATGAGTCCTTCATGCAAGCTGGACAAAGATGAAGAAGGTAAAAAGGTTGATCAAAAGTATTATCGAGGTATAATCGGATCCCTTCTTTATTTAACAGCAAGTAGACCAGATATTATGTTTTCTGTATTTTATGTGCTAGATTTCAATCAGAACCTAAAGAATCACATTTAATAGCTGTTAAAAGAATACTAAGATATTAAGTGGAACAAAAAATGTAGGTTTATGGTATTCTAGAGACTCCACATTAAATCTAATTGCATATTCAGATTCTGATTATGCTGGATGCAAGTTAGATAGAAAAAGCACAAGTGGTGCATGCCATTTCTTAGGAAGTAACTTAATCTCATGGTTTAGCAAAAAGCAAAATTCAGTTGCATTATCAACTACTGAAGCTGAATATGTAGCAGCTGGAAGTTGCTGTGCGCAAATCCTATGGATTAAGCGACAACTTGAAGACTATGGTATCACACTTGATAAAACACCCATAAGATGTGATAATACTAGTGCAATAATCTAACTAAAAATCCAATTCAACATTCAAGAACAAACACATAGAAATAATATCACTTTATAAGAGAACATGTAGCAAATAATGAAATTTGTCTTGATTATGTTAACACTGAAGAACAATTAGCTGACATATTCACTAAACCTTTAAATGAAGAGAGATTCTGTTATCTTAGAGGAGAGTTAGGTATTTGTGATCCTTTAGAATGAATTTGAAACCCCTAAGGAATTTTATCTAAGATTCTTTCAAATCCTCAATCTTTAAGGAAATCTTATCTAGAATTCATATCTAATTGATTCACTCATATCCAATGATTATTTATCAATTTTTATGATCATATTCCGGACACATTTCAGAAATTTCATGTTTTTGGTCTGAAATGGTCTCGGAGCCGACTCGATGCGTATCGGAGTCGACTCCCGGTTTCAACTGAAACTCTCGGGTCGACCCCTCTTAGGCGCGAGTCGACTCCATGTCGGGACGGCCTTTCTGTGTCTGTGCCGAGTCGACACCTGGGTTTGCGCGAGCCGACTCGAGGTGGTCCCAAGTTGATTTATCTAGGGCAGAGTCGACTCGCCGCTCATTTCATTCGACCCAATCTTCAAAATACTCTCTCACTTTTTCCAAACTTCCAATAATCCCTGATTATCATCTCCAATCATCAAATGGCACCCAAAACTAGAGGATCTAGTCTTGTGGCGGGCGGCATCAAGCGGAAGCGTGCCGTGAGGAAAACGGTGAAGCGTCCGGTGCGTGAGCCTTCTCCAAGCACGGACTCCACTTCATCTGCTTCTACTCCGACTGCTACTCCTGCTGCACTTCTTCCCAGGTAGATCGTCTAGCGGATAGGATCATTACTACTGGTAGGAAGGTGGATTTCGAATTATTTGAGGCTGAGGGCTTTCTTGTTGGGAGACAGCTGATCGAGATGGGTTGGGAGAAAATTTGTTCTCTAGAGTGTCCGACTTATCCCTCATTGGTTAAGGAATTCTACAAGAATCTGTCTAGAGGAGACCATGGGCTTAGTGAGCAATGTGAGAGTCAGGCTATCTGTTACTGCTGAGATTCTATCTAGATTGTTGGAATTACCCTTATCTGGCACTTCCACCTTTTCTTCTGATGACCGCGCCCCAGCTTTATCGAGATTATTAAACCGGGATGTGGTTGGATTTGAAGAGGTCTTTGCTAATCAGCTTTCTTTAGAATTGAGATTACTACACAATATTTGCAGTAGGATACTCTTTCCTAAAACTGGTAGATTTGACTATGTTTCGGAGAGAGATGTCTTTGTAATGGATGCCATAGTGACAGGCAAGCCTATCAATCTTCCCAGCATGATTCTATGGTACATAGCAGATGCGGAGGGAAAAAAATCTAGTCTGCCTTATGGGATGATCCTTACAATGATTTTCGAAGCCAAGGTGTAGTGATTTCTGATAATGAACCTATGAAGAATCTAAGACACACTGATTTTTATAGCCTGGCAACAATTCATCGGATGGGATTTATCAAAAGAATGGAAATGGGAAAGGAAAGGAGTGACAGAAGATAGAGCTACAGATGCTGAGGCTGCAGGACCCTCTGTTAGACATCCTTCACCTGCACCTCCGAGCCCTTTGATTTCTGCCTCTGCTCCAGCCCCAGTTCCATCATTTGATCAAGCCTCATCATCTTCTGCCAGTTTCTCAGATCAACAACTTATGCAACTCAAAGCTTTATTTGATGATCAGTCTGATAAACTTAAAACTGATTTTGAGAATAAATTTATGAATTTGAGAGAGACTCTTTATTCACTTGATGATCGTATCTCTAAGATAGAGTCCACTCTCAGCTCTTCTTCGGCATCCTTAAGTGGTGATCTCAAAAATATTTTGAAGAACTTAAGGATATATGCGGAGATGGAGAGACATATGCCAAGTGCAACGCGGAGCTTCAAGACAAGATTCAGAGTGCGTGCACCTTTGTTGATGAAAGGCTCAAGGATTATGTAAAAATTCAATCTGAAGGAATGAAAAATATAGTAGATCATTTAACTAGAATTGTAAGAACTCATTTTTGAGTTTTAGAGTTTCAATCCTTGTTTTGTACTGAAGTTTTTATTATGCTTTCATTTTGAAATCAATGTACTGAACATTTTGATGTATTAGACCTTTAATGAAATGAATTCTCTATTTCCTTATTTCAATGAATGAATGAAATTTGAATGAATGTTTATGATTCTCTATCTTTTTGTTGATAACAAAAAAGGGGGAGAATTTTATAGTTCTATGATTGTGATACAATGAGATAAACAATGAGATATTTAATTAAGTTTCATAGGGGGAGCTACCTCATTAAGGGGGAGCCTAAGCCTAACTATGAAAACAAAATAAATTCACTAATCAATCATGAACAAACTCAATGTTTTTGTCATCATCAAAAAGGGGGAGATTGTTGGAAGATTATAGAAAAATTATATGATCCAATCCTTTTGATTTTGATGATTACTAAAAGCCATTGAGTTTATTAAAGGATGTAATGAGTTTATGTAAATGAGCAACAAATTTATTTTGAACTATCAATGAACATGCTCAAGTTTAACTTTAATCAATTTTGAAAGTGACTTTAAGCTCAATATTCAAACTTTCGAAAAGAAATGTTATAATTCATGTTTTAATCAATGAGTTTTTGGAATAGTTCTTGAATCAACTCTAAATGTCAATTTTATTGTATTCAAGTCAAAACAATGAATTAAAATGAATCTGGAACGATTTTAATGTCAATCAGAAAAGTTTCTGATTTTTGATACGTTCCGGAGCCGACTCCTGAGTTTCAGAGTCGACTCCGCTCAGTGTACAGAAATGTGCATCTGTGTCGAGTCGACCCACAAAATTGTCGAGTCGACCCCTGATTCTGTCGAGCCGACTCCCTGTGCGAGTCGACTCCGCTCAGACACCAGAAGAGTGTTTTTCTGAGCACTTCGCGAGTCGACCCCAAGCCTTTCTCGAGTCGACTCCCGACTATCAGGAGTCGACACTTTATTTCGCGAGTCGACCCCTAACCTTTATAAACATTTCTATATTTGGAAGACGAGCTCGAGCCGACTCGGGAAAAGCATGAGTCGACTCCAGCAAATCTGGACGATATTTTTCACGATGACACGTCACTCCAACGGTAAGATTTTTGAATAACGGCTATTTTTCCTTGTCTCTAACGGATATATTTTTGCAGAATCTATAAATAGAGGAGCTCTTTTCATATCACAAAAAGTTTTTGAATATCAAAAGAGAGAAAGAATATCTTTCAAAAAGAGGGAAAAACAGAGCTTATTGGAAAAATCTTCTAGCTCAAAGGAGAGTGATTCAAAAGGAGTGAAATCCAAGAGGAAGTTTCGTCTGCTCCAGATCTTCAATCCACAAAGTCAAAAGAAAATCCATAAGCGTTTCAAAGATCAAATCGAAGGATTTTCAAAAGGAGAAAAAGCTTCATCTCAACTCCAAAGTCTTCAACGGTCAAGGATCTTGCTGAGGCTTGATTCGACACTTCAAGAGGAGTTAGAGAGAAGGAAGAAAGCCAAAGCCACATCCATCTGCTATCTTATCAGGCTTTTCTAACCTTTTATTCTTTTATACTTAATTTGTATATTTGCTCAAGGGAAGCATTTCATTACTTAAACATTGTTATTCTAATTGGTTGCTGATTCAATCAGTGGATTGAATCAGTGGAGGTTGATACCCTCGTTACAAGCCGGAGTGCTTGTGTTGGGTTAGTTGTGAGCCCGTGAAAAACAACGTGTAGGGTTTTATGCTGGTAAGCCCGAGTAAAACCAGCTGGGTTCGTTGTGCGCCCGTGAAAAACAACAAGTTTGAGTTGTGAGCTTGGAAAACAACTCGGCTGTAATCTGAGGAGATTATAGTGTGGACCCAAGTGAATCTTGGGAGTGGACGTAGGTGTTGGTTGCACCGAACCACTATAAAAATTATCTTGTGTTTGCCATGCTATATTTTCTCTCTCTCTATCTCTCTTTATTAATTGCTTGTGCATTGCTTCTTAGTTAATTTCACTCACTTGCACATCTTGAGCAAATCAGTTTAAAACATCTAAAAAGTCTTAAATTTTTAAGAACCCAATTCACCCCCCCCCCCCTCTTGGGTTGCCATCTGGGCCAACAGCATAGTTGGTCCCAAATTCCATTCGGACCCTATAGGTTTCCTAGTATTATGCCACATCCATGGGATAGAGGCTAGGATTTTCCTTTTCTGTTGTTTCTATACCCTTAGGAAATAGTCGGGTGGTGGTCATTCGCTCCTAGGCCCACTAGAACCCTTAAGTTGCATCTTCCTACTTCCGTCAAGGGATGGAAGAATAGGTTTTGTTTGCCCAAATTGAGGGAGTGAAGACCGAGTGGGGAATCCCCTACACCGAGGCCAACAAGGACCCCATAATTCTTTCAAAAGATCAAGAGGCGTTCGGACAGTTGATTACTACCAACGTCCCTCGATGCAACCGGCTGCTAGCCGAGGAGAATCTTCGGCTAGCGGTCTTCTTCCTGACGACGGTGAACAATAACTTTTCATCCTTTTTAACTTAGTTCTCTTTTTTTTATATATGTTCTTTGATCTGCAGGCATGGCACCATCGCTCCAAACAATAAGAAAGGCTGTCACCAAGAAGAGAAAAGCTCAAATGGATGGGGCCCTACTGAGAAGAGGGCCAAAATTAAAGTCGTTCGAAGGGCCGAGGCCGGAGAGGCCTCAGGAAGGAATGAAGTGGAGGAAAGGGAACGATCTTGTTCGCCTTTACCAGCACTGCCCCCATCTCCCATTGACTTAACCAAGACTCCTCCAGAGCAGGCTAAAGCACCGTCTCCACCGCCCACGGCTCCCGAGGTGGAGCCAAGTGACTCGGCAATAAAGCCGGTTCCAGAGGCCGTCCTATCTTCCGAAGGGGCGATGGCCGAGACGCCTCCATAGGCTGAGGCGCCAGAGGAAGCACAGCCAGCAGCTGATCCCGCGCCAGCGGCCACCGGGTCTACGAAGGAAGATGAGATCGACGCTTCCTTCCAGTCAATTTTGTCCCGCTATAGCCGCTGGGCCGAGCGGACGATGGCTCAGGCCTCCATGCCCGAGCTCCAAAGGTTCCTCCATAACCAGCGGACCTCTACATTCTTCCGCGAGGCATCTGTAGCGCACCTTTGGGTGAGTGTCCTTTCATTGCTAACCTCTAGAGCTCCTGTTTCTTTCACCTAACCTGTAACTTTTGAACAGACGCTAAACTCTTTGACCATCATGAAGGGCCTTTTGTCCTAGGCTGAAGCCATCCTTGATCAGTTTAAGGAGGACACTAACCAATCTCGGGCCAGGGCAGAAGAGGCCGAAGCTGCTCTGCAGACTGCCCAGGCGGAGGTTTGTGCTGTATCGTACCTAGCTATCATATTCATACGAAGGAATTTCGCCAAGCAGGCCGGCTGATGTTTGATCAGTACCTTGTGGCAAAGTTCTGAGTTGCATGGCAGGACCTATCTTATATTTGCTTCTGTCCAAAGGATTATAATATTATTCTAGAAAGAGCCTCAACCACTATAATTTCTTAGGTTTGCAAGACTCTCGATGGGAGGAGGGTTAATCAGACCTTATTGGCTGATATTTGGGATATTTTTAAATCCCTATCTTCCTTTTGAGTGGTCCATATATATAGAAAGTCCAATATTAATGTAGCTTCCTTTGTGGCAAGCAACCTCAGTATGGTTGCATGAGATTTTGCTTCTGACCTGCAGAGGCATGCATAAATATTCAGATGTTCAGTGCTATTGATTACTTATACTCTCGAATCTTAATGGATGTAACTTGAGAGAGAGAGAATTTGGTTCGATAACATGACATTTGCTCAAACACTACAAGAAAAATAAAATATTGCGATGCCCAAATGCATTGCAATTACGTCGCTAAATATGCTATTGCGACGCAATAGCAACGCAATGACGGCGTCGCTCAGATGTCCGTCGCAATATCCATTTGTCGCAATTGCGTCGCAATATTGCGACGCTCTGCAATGCAACTTTGCGTCGCAATATTGCGACGCATCCAAATGCATCGCTAAATTTAAAATTAATTTTTAATATTTAAAATTATTATTAAATATTGCGACGCACTAAATTGCGTCGCAATATTGCGACGCATTTAGCTGCGTCGCAATATTTAATAATAATATTTTTAATAATAACGACGCAATTTGAGTCGCTAATGCGTCGCAAATAAAATTTTTTTTAAAATATTGCGACGCAAGGTCATTGCGTCGCAATATTTATTAAAAATATTTTAGATATAATAGCGATGCAATTTGAGTCGCTAATGCGTCGCTATTATTATTTTTTTTAAATTATTGCGATGCCAGGTCATTGCGTCGCAATATTTAATAATAATATTTTGAAATATTAGCGATGCAATTTCAGTCGCTAATGCGTCGTAAATTAAATTTTTAAAAAAATATAAAAGATTAAAAATTAAACGGTTAATACAATTTCGTTAAATCTAAATATTGATAGAAACATTTTTCACTCAATCCAAACAATAATTAATTTCCAAAATAATTCATATATTAAAATTTTGAAGTTTTTACAACATAAAAAAAGAAAAAAAAAACACATCAAGAATATGGGCGATCACGTGGAGGCTGTGGATGCTGAAGACTCTGCGACAAGCGGCTAACCATATCCCGCAAATAATGTATCTCATCTCGCATGTCTGTAATCTCCTGATCCCGGCCTCGCATACAATCCTCGAAATCCTGCTCGACCTCCTGGCGAACCTCCTCTGCAATAGATCTGCAAAGGTTGTGTAAACACTCGGGAGGAATATCACCAGAAACTCGCGAACTGGAGGCCTGATGGGAAAAATATGTAGAAGCTCTAGTGCCTAAACCATAGACCCTGCGGTCTCGTGGCTGGGCACCAACAGCCTCCAAAAACACACGCGACTCTCCTCTGCTAAGAGTTCGACGGGCGTCTCCCCATCAGTAGAGTCGACCTGCGATGCCTGGGAGCGAAGCTCCTCGACTCGTGTCTTTAAATTATGAAATCAACAATAAATGAGTTAATAAATTTCTTGAAATAAAATTTTAGAAATTAAACAGATACTACATAAATCTAATTTCTTACCGCAACCTCCCGTGATCGCGTGTCGACCCAGGAACCGTCCCTTCTGGTGTGTGTCGCCCTGAATAGACGAAACTCACCAGGATCTCTGCCCTCCTGCTCAGACTATAATAATAAAAAAAATGATATTAATACAAATATTTGTAAATAACTAAAATAGTAATTAAAATATTTATGTTTTCTTACCATACGCCGTCTGTGCTCCTGAATCGAAATGGAGCCCGAAGTATGGTGGGAGAGACCCGTGCCAAGACCGCCCTTCTCAGATCGGCGGTTCGTGCTAGCTGATGCGGACCTCCTGCGCCAGCCATCGGACTGCCAGGCCTGCTACCACTCGTGCCAAATACCCTCTAGCACGTGCGCAGGACGCTGACCCGATGACCTCCAACGATGAAGCATGTCGGAGTATTGGCGTCCCGTCAAAGCCTCCCATGCTACCCTAATGGCATCATGGCTGGCAGGATCCCACGTAAACTTTTTCTGCATTAAAATAAACAGTTAGTTTCTGAATTTATTAAGTTTAAGAAATTTTATATCA